>PVJH01002510.1:70765-166738 GCA_004026705.1 Nesogale talazaci | reverse complement strand
TGAATAAATCAAAAGACTACAGAATGAAACAATCAATAAGTACAAAATAAAATATATTAAGATAACAAAAGAACTTTGATTTTAAAAAGGTTTGCCATATAAGATAAGTTTCTGGTAGGACTGCTTAAAAAGAAAAATAAGTCAAAATTAAAATATATTCAGAACAAAATATAATGTCAGACAAAGTAGAGATTTAAGAAATTGTAAGATGATAATGCCAACTGTGATGATTTTAAAAACAAATGAAATAAACAAGTTTTTTTACAAATGTAAATTAATGCATCAACTCAAGTGAAAATTCAAACTTGAACAATCAGTAATTAAATAGAGCAGAATAATTCTTGATCGCCCATTTGCCAAAGGTTCTAGGCACAAATGATTTTGCAAACAAATTTTAACAAATTATCAAGCAATAAATAATCCTTATTTTTTATCAAAAGTTTTAAAATATTAGAACAACAAAGAAAACATTTCCCTACTCCTGTAATAATATTAATACCAAAACTAATCTCCAGACCAAAAATGTATGGCGAAAATAAATCTTTTCTATCACCTCATATGCATGGCTAAGCTGGTTGTTAAACAAGGGAGATCAAGGCTGAATTGACACATCTGAATTGTAGTGCTGGCCAAGAGTATTGAAGATACCATGTATTCCTAAGGAATGAAAAACCCAACATAGAAGAACCACAGCTAGAATGTTTCAAAGGCAAGAATTACACGATGTTTTCCCTTTACCTTGGATATGGTATCAGATGGTATTATTGTTGGTAAAGGTTAGAGTCATAAATAAGAGGAAGACCCACAGCAGGATAGCTAGCTGCCCTAGCTGCAGAATATTCCCAGCTATTTTCCTTTGAATCTTGCTACTGTTTATTCCTCTATATGTACTTACTAATTTGGGGGAGGAAAATAATAAAAACTATGTGATTAGTCAATAGCAGAATGGAAATGAGAACCTCCTGACATGGAGTATGTACTAATTAGCAGCATCAACCAGCATCGCGTGGAACCTAAGAATCAAAAATACATGGGTCCATAGTCTAGCTCCACCATTTACTGACTGTGTCACCTTGGGAGTTAAAAAATGTCCCATTCCTCAATTTTCTCCTACATGAGGGAATATCCAAATGTGTTAGTGCAGGTTGACTAGAGAAACAAATTCATAGGCAGTCATATGTGTGTAAGAGAGAACTTTATATCAAAGAGCAATTGTACATTAAGAAAACATCCCATCCCAGTCCAGATCAAGCCATGCAATGACACCATATACAGGATGGTTACAGGCCAGGCCAGCAGGTGGAAAATCTTATGGATTCAGTGGTGTGGAAGCATGTCAGTGCTGGTGTGGGTCTCCAAGTGGCTTCTTCAGCTCCAGGGCTCTGGATTCATCAGCCTAGCTCCACGTGCCTTGTGAGCAGGCTTGTCTTGACACAGAGTGTCTGTATTTGCCCTCCAGTCAGCTATCTATTTCCATCCCAGTTACAAATGAGGTCATCATCCTGCAACCTGATTGACAGGCTAGACTCCATCCCTTCACAGGTTGACAGGAGATTACGTAACTGCCACAAAAAAAGATGGATTCTTTTTAAAGCTATATATGAATTTTTTTTATCAGTTAACAGCCTTTCTTTTTTTTTTACATTTCATTTTTTAAAAATCATTTTATTAGGGGCTCATACATCGTTTTTCACAATACATAAATAGAACATACTGTGTCAAACACCCTCACATGTCCACTTCTATTATCATCCTCCAATCATGCACCTTTTCCCTTAAACCCCTAGTATTCGCTTTTCCATCCCTTTCCCTCTTCCCCTGCTCTCTCCTCCCCACCAACCCTCAATACTTTATACATTGTTATTGTTCTGTCATATCTTACTGCCCAACCTCTCCTCTAACCCACTTCTTTAATGCCCATTCTTCAAAAAGGAGCTTATGTGTATATCCTTGCAGTTGGTTCCATCTCTCTACCCCACCTTCTCTACCCTTCCCGCATCTCCACTCTAACCATTGGCCTGAAGGGTTTGGTTTCCCCATATCTCCAGCTCCCCTCTATACTAGTGTACCTTCTCCAGTCCATCTGGATTTGTAAGGTAGAGTTGGGACCACGATGGTTGGGGGTGGGGAGGAAGGCTTCAGGAACCAGAGGAAACTTGTATGCATATGTATGAATTTTTTTTACAAAACAACCTTATAACCTTCAAAGGACTCTCTATTATACTTAACACATTTGTCAAATCTGAAATTCCATTCTTGAAAATTTTTCAAACTCATCTGTTTGATAGCTAACAGCACTTCCTTCGTTTTTTTCTTTACCTCTTGTATGTTGTCAAATTGCTGTTCTTTCATGTCCCCCTTCATTCGCAGAATCAAAAAGAAGTGGCATGGAGCAAAGTTAAGTGAGGGAGGTGTGCAAGGCAAGAAAGGCATGCTGTCCCCCCCCCCAAAACTGGTGCACTGAGATGGCTGTGTGAGCAGGTGTATTGTGGGGGTGGCAAAACCAGTCCTCCATCTGCCACAAATAAGGCCCTTTTGTCACACACCGTTGTGCAATATTTTCAGAACCTCTAAGTAGAAAGTGTGATTAGTACTCTGACCTAGTAAGGAAACTCCAAATGCACTGTCCCCCTCACATCAAAAAAACAAAACAAAACAAAACAAAACAAAAAAACCCAGAAACGCAGGGATGAGGCGGGCGGTGGAGCGTGCGCCTGGGCTTGACCGGTGACCGAGGGAACCTAGGGCCACTCGGGGGCTGGCAGGCACAACCTGATCTCCAAGAGAGGGAGAAGTGCCTGGCGTGGACTACAACTTTCTGATTGTGGAGGAGTTCCTGGACCTCGAGCTGAGTGGAACTCTTCTGGAAGTCAGCACTTATGAAGGAAACTATTATGGGACACCCAAACCTCCGAGCCAACCTGTCAGTGGGAAACTGATCACAACGGATGCCTTGCAAAGCCTTCAGTTGGGCTCCAAGCTGTCGACCCCGAAGCGCACCAAGTCTTACAATGATATGCAAAATGCTGGCATAGTCCATGCGGGCAAGGAGGAGGAGGAGGATGACGTTCCTGAAATGAACAGCAGCTTTACCGGATTGGACAGCCGATTCTGGTGACCAAGTCGAGCACACGCTCCAGGAGACAACATTACCGCCCGTGAACAGTAGCATCGTGGCTGCTCCCATCACGGACCCTTCTCAGAAGTTTCCTCAATACCTACCTCTTTCTGCAGAGGATAATTTAGGTCCTCTACCTGAAAACTGGGAGATGGCCTATACCGAGAATGGAGAAGTCTATCTTATCGAGTAAAGTATAACATTATTAATGCCGGAATCTCGCCCTCTCCTTCTTTCCATTTCACCCTCCCTTCTTTGAGCTCCAGATGCAAATTATATATTTTTATTTAATCATTTTATTGGAGGCTCATACATTGCTTTTCATCATACATAGTTCAATACATAGTGACATATACTGTGCCGAGCACCCCCACTTGCCTGCCCTCATCAACATTCTCCCAACATCTGCCTACATTTTAAAAGGGTTGACCACACACGGAGGAGAGTCTCTCACCTGTCTTAACCATCGCTACGTGCACACAGCATGGTGATTGGCCATATCACTCCTGGTCATTAGGTCTGAGGAACATAAAGATGTATGAAGTTCATAGTTTTGCTAAAGGATTAGACAACTAAATTAGGATACATATAAGTAATAGTCTAATGTGCTCAGAGCACAGGAGCCCTGGTGGCATAGTGGACTGCTTGTTGGGTTGCTAACCTCTAGGTCAGCAGTTCAAAATCACTTGCCACTGCTTAGGAGAGAGATGAAGTTCTCTACCTTTGTCAAGATTTGCTGTCTCTGAAACCCACAGAGGCAATTGTACCCTGTCCCTTAAGAGTCCCCAGGAGCCCGAATTGACTTGATAGCAGTGAGTTTGATTTTATATGTACTGAGCACATACATCCATTAAAAATAAGTCCTTTACAAACTCCGTTTTTAAAAGACAGTGCAATTATCTTGAGATGTAAGAGCTCTTCATTTACCCTGGATGCACTTCTTTATTTTATATGAAGAAGGATCATTAAGTTTGTGGAAAAGTTAAGTCAAAAGATGATGGAAGTTTCCCCTGACCTTTTTGAAGTCTGTATGTAATTTCCATTTCTCCCCAAGTCTGACTTTTCTTTCCATTGTCCGAACAGTGTCCTTTGTATAGCAGAAACTTAATTTTGATGAAGTCTAGTTTATTAATTTGTGAGTATATAATGATTGTGATTTGGTGTAGAAGGCAAGGGGTTTGCTTAAATTAACCAAAGTCATAAAAGATTTTCTGTTATGTCTAAAAAAACAATGCAAAACAAATGAGTATCACATTGATCTTTGATTTCACTTGATAAGCTTTGGGGGTGGGGATGGTCAATGTGATGATGGTGCCTTCCACTGGTTTGATGTGTGTTTGCTTTCAGGGTTGGAATAATAGCACCATGTCTCATCACCAGTAATAACCTTGGGGAAAATGTCTGAGTATCTTTGGAACTGTTCCTTTATAGTGCAGTTTAGGGTAAAATGCACTTTTTCCTGGTCAGTCAGAATCTGAGGCACAAACTTCATAGCCACCCTTCTCATTCCCAAATCTTGCATGAAAATTTGATGAAATGAGCTTCAAGATAGTCCATATAATTTACCCATCTCTTCAATGGTTCATTGTTGGTCTTTGAGCACAAACACATGAATTTTGTTGACATGTTTGCACTTTGGGAAGTTGATGGACATCCAGATCCAGGTTTGTCATCATTTGACATTTCACCTTTTTTGAAATGAGAAAACCACTTGTGCACTTGAGTTTTTCCCATACCGCTGTCCTCATAAGTTGATTTCAGCAACACAATAGTTTCTGCAGCATTACTCCTGAGCAGGAAACAAAATTTCACAGCAGTGCATTGTTCTCTTAAATAGGTCATCACACACACACACACACACACAGAGCGAGGTTCAAGTAAAACTGCTTTTACAGAAAAATTCACTACGACCAGAGAGAAACTTCCCAGTAGATGCCACTGTGTGCATTATCTCAGAGTTAGTTGCTGGATGCTCACTGAGTGGGAAAAATGCAGACTTTGAAAGCTTTGCCCAGCAAAGCTTCCTTCCTTTTTTCTTTTTTTCTGGTATGCCGCTCAGATAAACTGGAGATTACCATAGTAACTGTGGTGAAGTGAAATTGCTTATTATGGCATTTTACCCTAAACTTTGGAACTCCCATTCAGTCACATGGTAGGCTAGTGCAAATAAAGCGAAGTGGATCCTTAATTTGTACATTGGCCAGCTTTGTCATTTTGCAGAGCATGAGAGAGTCATCTCAGAAACAGGAACAGATTCTTATGGTCATCAAGAAAGAAGTGCCACTAATGGGGCATATATGAGATCACATTGCTGAAATGGTGAAGACTTTCAACTATGTGAACCATCATAAACTGTGAATGACCTTGAGAAGAATGAGAATTCCAGAACACTTCATTGTGTTCACGAGAAACCTGTACATGGATCAAGAGGAAGTTGTGTAAACAAAGCAAGCTCATACCACCTGGTTTAAAATCAGGAAAGGTGTGTGCTTCAGGGTTGTACCCTCTCACCCTCCTTGTTCGATACCAATGCTGAGCAAATCACCAGAGAAACTGGTTTATACAAAGAAGAATGTGGCATTAGGATTTGAGGATGGCATATTTACAACCTGTGATATGCAGGTGACACAACCTAACTTGCTGAACATAAGGAGGATTTCAAGCATTTGCTGATGAAGACTGAGGACTATAGCCTTCACTATGGTTTAAAGCTCAATGTAAATAATTTTTTTCTGGTATGAAAACATTTCTATTAATTTTTCCCATATTTGTCCTTTTGGAATTGTCATCACTCTGCATAATGTCTTCCAAATCCATCCAGGTCATGAGGTGTCTTCAGTTTTCTCATTATTCTTTGGCCATATGCACTATTCCACTGTGTTTATCTACTAACGTTCATGTATAAATTCTTGCACTGATCGACATTTAGGTTGTTGTCATCGACTTTCTATTGGGAATGATACACTGATGAACATGTGTGTGCATATTTTGTTTTTTTGCTGTAGGATATATATATATATATATATGTGTGTGTGTGTGTGTATATATAGCAAGTAGCATGATTTCTGGGCCATATGGCATTTGAGGAATAAAACCCATTTTTTCAATTAAAAAAAAAAGAGAAGTCCAAAACTGCCACTCCTGGACCAATTGTTAGAATCATGATAAATGGAGAGAGGATGGAAGTGGTCAGGGTATTTGGACCCACAATCAATGCTCGTGGAAGCAGCAGTCAAGAGATGAAAGAAGCATTGCACGCGACAAACACGTGCTGCAGAAGGCCTCTTTAGAGCATCGCAGAGCAAGAATGTTGCTTTGAGGGCGAAGGTGTGCCACGGAATTCTCCATGGTCTCATGTACATGTGAAAGTTAGACATTGAAAAATGAAAACCGAAAAAAAAAAAACCCAAACAAACAGCAACTAAAAAACAGAAAGACAGGAAAAGGAAGACCGAACATGAATTGATGTGTTTGAATGATGCTGCTGGAGAAGAATATTTAAAATACCGTGGACTGCTAAAAGGGCAAGCTGATTTACGTTGAAAAAAATAAGTCCAAAGCACTCCTTCGAGGCAAGAGTGGCATGACATTGTCTTATATCCTTTGGGCATATTGTCAGGAGAGAGCACTCCCTGGAAAAGGACATGAAACTTGGTAACAGGGCAGGACGGCAAACCACAGGGAGGCCTGCCGTGAGATGGATTGACGCAGTGTCTGCATCAGTGGGTGTAGGCATGGAAACAAGTGTGGGGACGGCACAGCACCATGCAGAGTTTTATCCTGTTGTGCACGGGGTCTTTGGGGGTTAGAATCGACTTTATGGTACCTCGCCACAAGTGTTTAGAGCTGAACCGGGACTATCACTCAGACGAACTTACTGTCGCTGAGTTGATTCTGACTCACAGTGACCCTCAGGGGCAGAATGGATATTCCTTTTGGGTTTCTGATTTTTTGAATCATTATAGGAATGGATAGACTCATCTTTCCCCCGTGGAGCCATCGGGGGGGGGGGGGGCAGTTAAAAAGGATGACTTTGCTGTCAGCAACTCTATGAGTAGTCTACTATGCCCCAAGGGGTCCTTCAGCCTTGTTTGCAGTGAGTGTTGGCACAATATCCCATGAGTCATTACTTTTTGATAAGCTCCAGGAAATAACTCAAAGTATCTCCTTGTACTATTATTAAGTGGAATCTACCAGCATACCCTATTACAGCAACTTTAGCAAATGGTGTTAGGGGAGAGGGTATATTTTTCTTATCTAACAAAATATCTGGAAGGAACTCACTACTAACATTGTTTCAGCAAGTGTGTTAGTCCAGGTTGATTAGAGAAACAAATCCAGAGACACTCTTATGTGTATAAGAAAGAGACTTATATATCATAGCAATTGAATATTGAGAAAACATCCCAGTCCAGTTCAGATCAAGTTCGTAAGTCTGATATTAGCCCACATGTCTGATACCGATCAATAAATTCCTATTCAGATTCATACAACACATACAATGACGTCAAATGCAGAAAGATCACAGGCCAGTGGATGCAAAGTCTTGTGGATCCAATGGCAGTGGGAACATCTCAGCACAGGAAGGGGTCTCCATGTGGCTCCTTCAGCTCCAGAGTTCTAGTGTAGCACCATGTGTCTTCTCAATAGGAATGTCTTCCAGAGAGAGACTGAATATCCCATCTCCAGTGAGTTATTTATCTCCTTAGCACCTCCAAATGAGATCATCAAGCTGTGACCTGACTGACTGTCTCAACTCCACCCCTTTGACTCAAATTGACCACAAATTATGTAACCACCACAGCAAGACACTGATGTCAGTAGTGATTGGAATACAAAAGTTGGAAACAAAGAGGAAGGAAGAGTAGTTGGCATTAAAATCTTGGAAAAAGAAACGAATCGAGAGGTTGCAGGATAGAATTTTACAAGACCAATTACTTCACCACAAATACCTTTTCAGCTATATTCATGGACTTCTTGAGCTGGAATTCACAGAAATCATTTTGACTAGATGAGTGTGAAGTAATGATGGAGAAGCTCAATATCAGCAGTTAAAACTAGGCCAGGGGCTAACTGTGGAAAAGACTACCAATTCTCATATGGAAGTTAAGGTTAAAGTTGAAGAAAATTAAAATAAGTCCCTAAGAGTCAAAAGAGAGTGTTGAGTATATCTCACCTGAATTTTGAGAACATCTGAACATAATTGTTGCATTGAACACTAATGACGGAACGTCTGTTGAACTGTGGGAAGACATCAAGAACATCATAATAAAGACAGCAAAAAACATCATTAAGAAATTAGGAACCAGGCCTGAGCCCCGGTGGCGTAGTGGTTGTATGCGGGACTGCGGCCCACTAGGTTGGAGGTTCAAATCCAGCAGCAAGGCTGGGCCTCCTACTCCCACCACCAGAGGGCAGTGATGCCCCCCAAACAAAAAATAATTAGGAACCAAGAGGGGTGTCAATGAAGGAGTCTGTGGGCCCAGCCCCAATCCCAACTAGGTGGACAGCTCTCCCTCCTTCAGGAGAGGGACATGTCTGACCAGAGCACATGGGAGCATACATAAAACATGAAGGGGAAGAGAGAGTGGAGCACATCCTGGCCCACCAAGCCTTGAGGACAATATCCCCACTCAGAACAGCCAATGAACAGAGAAGATCATATGGCTGACCCCACTGTGAGACACGACGTCCTTCGCTTACTGGACCCTTACTGGACTTGACCAGAAGACACTCCTAGAGGTCAACAAACAGACCTCGAACTATTTGTAGGCTTTTATTTATTATTATTATTTTATTTATTTATATTTTTCTAGACATTGTTTTTGTTGTTGTCATTGGTTTGTTTTCTTTTGTCAGTTGGTCTCTTGCTATGCCTAGTTTTTTGTGCATATTTTTATCTTTGTCTGTCTATCTAGATAGGCTAATTGAATATTCTGGAGGAGAAAACAACTGCACTGATGGTTCAAGGGGGCATGGGAGAGGGGGGTGGGGAAAAAGAGGTGGTATTGACCAACCCAGGGACAAGGGAACAATAAGTGATCCAAAATCAGTGGCAAGTATAAAAGGACATCCCATTACAGAAAGGTCACAGGGAGAAAATGAGCCAGTCATGGTACAGTGTAGCAATGATGAAACATGCAACTTTCCTCTAGTTCTTCAATGTTTCTTCCCGCCCACTATCATGACCCCAATTCTACCTTACAAATCCAGCTAGATCAGAGGATATACACTGGTACAGATAGGAACTGGAAACATAGGGAATCCAGGACAAATGATCCCTTCAAGACCAGTAGTGAGAATGGCAATACTGGGAGGGTGGAGGGAAGGTGGGGTAGAAAGGGGAAACCGATTAAAAGGATAGACATAAAACTTCCTCCCTGGATTACGGACAATAGGGAAGTGGGTGAAGGGACACATCAGACAGTGTAAGATACAAAATAATAATAATTTATAAATTATGAAGGGTTCATGAGGGAGAGGAGAGTGAGGAGGGAGGGGAATAAATGAGGAGGTGATACCAAGGGCTTAAGTAGAAAGCAAATGTTTGGAGAATGATTACAGTAACAAATGTACAAATGTGCTTGACAAATAATGGATGCATGGATGGATTGTGATAAGAGTTGTATGGGCCCCCAATGAAATGATTAAAAACAAAAAAATAGGAACAAAAGAAAAGATCAAAGTGATTAACAGAAGAATTTGAAACTTGCTCTTAGAATTGCTAAGATAAATGGAAGGAATGATGAAGTCAAAGAGCTGAACAGAAATTTCAAAGGAGTGTTCAAGAAGACAAAGTAAAATATTGTAATGAAATGTGTGAGGACCTAAAGTTAGGAAACCAACAAAAAAAGAACACACTCAGCATATCTTCAACTGAAAGAACTCATAGAAAAATTCAAGCCTCAAGTTGCAATCTTGAAAGAGCCTATGGGCAAAATATTGAATGATGCAGAATTCCCGAAGATGGAAAGAATACACGGAGTCACTACACTAAAAAGAAGTAGTCAACATTTAATCATTTCAAGAGGTAGCATAAGAAGAGGTTCAGGCTACACTGAAAGCATCAGACAAAAACAAGGCACCAGGCATTGAGAGAACACCAACTGAAAAGTTTCAACAAGCTAATGAAGCACTGGAAACACTCACTCATCAGGAAATTTGGAAGACAGATACTTGACGAACTGACTGGCAGGTACCCATATTTATAATACTTTCAAAGAAAAGTGACCAAACAGAATGCACAAACCACTAGAACAATATCATTAGTGTCACGTGCAAATATATTTCTGCTGAAGGTCATCCAACACATGTTGCAGCAGTATATTGACTGGGAGCTGCCAGATGTTCAGGTTGGATTCAAAAGAAGATGTGAAACAAGAAATGCCATTGTTAATGTCAGATGGCTTTTGACTGAAAGCAAAGAATAACAGAAAAAAGTGATCATTTGTGTTATATTGACTATGTCAAGGTATTTTTCTGTGTGGATCATAGGAAACAATGGATAGTCTTGAGAAGAATGGCAATTCCAACACTTCCATGTGCTTATGTGGAACTTGCATATGGATCAAGTGGCAGTTTTACAAGCAGAATAAAGAGATAATACATGGTATAAAATTAGGAAAGGTGGGCACCCAGATTTGTGTACACTCACTCTACTTATATTTACTGCATTATCTGTATACTGAGCAAATAATCAAAGAAGCTATATTCAACAAAGATGGACAAGACATCAGGATTGGAGAATGGTTTATACAACCCGTGATCTGCAGATCACATAACCTTGTTTCCTGAAAGTGAGAACTTGAAGCTCTTCTTGAGAAGATCAAGGATTACAGTCCTACTATGGATTACAACTCATCACACAGAAAATGAAAATCCTCATAATTAGACCAATAAACACAATGAAGCAATTACACTATCATGATAGAGGGGAGAAAAGATTGATGTGGTCACGGGATTTGTCTTGCAGGGACTCCCAATCCGTTCTCAAGCAGCAGTCAAGAGATCGAGTGACACATTGTATTGGGCAAATCTGCTGCATAAGACCTCATTAAAGTTTTAAGGAGCAAGGAAGTCACTTAGACTCAAACTCTGATATTTTCAATTGCCTCACATGCATGTGACAACTGGACATTGACTAAGGAACCAAAGAAGAATTAATGTGTTGGAATTCTGCTGCTAGCAAAGAATCTTGAAAGTCAATATGCGCAGCCAAAAAGGCCATCTTTCTAGGAAGAAGTACATTCAATGTGTTCCTTTGAAGTAAGGATTGAGAGACACAGTCTTATATACTTTGAATATGTTGAAAGGAGAGACCAGTCCCTCTGGAGAATGACATGCAAACTTGATGGTACCTTACAAGAACAACAAAAATAACTGATGTCAAGGCACATATCTCTAAGAATTTCTTGTTTTCTGTCTACAAGGTAACTACTGCACCTCTAGTCAATCTATCAGAGTCAAATTGGGAAAAGGGGGATGAGAGAGTAGTGAATGTTCTCAAAACGCCTCCCAGCAGATGGTGACTCTACTCATAACCATGGCTGCCCCATTCCGATCACTGTATCTTCCAAATATCCTCTTGTGTCTAACACTTTCTTCAATATTCAAAATGTAGCTATAAATAAGGTACTTCACCAATTGCTTCCGCAAAAGACTCTTTTAGAGGATGATGTATTGGTTGTTCTGCTCCTGTGGGGGGTGAGATTTTAGATGAAGACTGACTGTAAGATCAGGTCCTTTCATGAGGAGGAGGGACTCCAGAGCTGTTAGGCCTGTCAGTGGGCAGACTTCACAGATAATTGAAGTAGAGATTCGGCTCTGGGCAGGCTTGCTCGGGGGTGCGTGCCATCTCCCTTGGCAAATCACATGTTCCCTGACAAGAACATGATTGTGCTTGGTTCAATTGTGTGGGACCCACCTTTTTCCCTGGGTGTTTATTACATTAGTTTCTGCAAATTTTCTTTTAAGTAACTTGGTGGATGACTCATCCAGAGAGCCAATAAATGGACTGAGAACGTTTTAGCTGCCATTAAGTTTGAGGGGAAAGTTGCTTAATATGGTCAGAAGTAACAGCTCATCTCCCCATCCCTGCATTCCACATTCCTGTATTATTGCTTTAATGTGGAGACTCCCTGTTTCCCAACTGCCTTGCCTTCTATGGACATACAGTCTGGACCCTAAGAGAATAGTTTACTTAGCCGCTTTGATCATTGGAAAGGTTTGGAGAAGAAACTTTCTGTCTTAAGAAATGGAGGGAATCCCCTACCCAACCTTACAACTTTTTTGATGCTAAGGAACCCCAAAGGACTTCTCTATAATAGGGGTAGGGGTCCCAAGGATCAAGTCATCAGGAGTAGATGCATGATTGTAAATTAATGTATCATGAGGGCTATTCAACACCGTCCTATCTGTAGAGGGAGCAAATACCGTATTATCTGTCTAGTGAGTAAGATACTGTGCACATGGACACATTATTATAGGATTTCTGAGAGAACTGAGTAATTGAGTAAAATTTTAAAAGATAAAGAAGGTGACATGGCATATTGGTGGCTAAGAAACTGGGGAGAGTGAAAGTAAATGCTAAGTTTGGGTGGGGAACAAGCTCCTATGGTAATAGAATATGCAGTTATTTTAAAAGATGCAGTGGTAGGAGGTGCAAATCTCAGTTAAGGTCAGACACACCGTGTAGGGAACTGATCCCTTTGTTACAGGAGGGGACTTTCCCACAGGTCCTGTGGCTTCATTGGTTGTTTGCGAGGAGAGGAGCGGTATGACCTAAGTTAGGAAAATATTTCTAGTATTAGCTTAGCAGTCTAGTGAGAATCTAAGAGAAAGATCACAAATGGGTTGCTTGGGCAAACAAAATTTTGTTTTTCACAGTGTAGGAGACTATAGGTCTCAATTCAGGGTGCTGGCTTTTGGAGAAGGTTTTGTCTCTGTGTTCTGTAGGAAGTTCCTTGTTCTTTTGAATTTCTAGCCCTAGAGCAATCGTAATATAGCTTGGCATCTCCCACTCCTGGACTGCTTGCTTATTTAATCTTTTTTCTATCTTAAAAGAGATTGACTTAAACCACACCCTACACAATACTGCCTCAATGATATGTCAGAAAATACTCATTTCCAGATGTGGTTATACCTTGAGTATAAAAAATCTAAACCGGGCCAAGCCCCGGTGGTGTAAGTGGTTGAATGCGGGACTGCAGCCTGCGGACTTGGCAGTTCAAATCCGGCAGCGGCTCTCAGGAGCAGTGCTGGGTAGCTCCCATGACCACCAGAGGGCAGTGATCCTCCCCCCGCCCCTCCCCCCAAAAAATCAAAACCTATTGTCATAGAGTTGATTCTGACTCATACTGATCCTATGTGACAGAGTAGAACTGTTCCCTAGGGATTTTGTGGCTGGAAATCTTGATGAGATCAGAAAGCCTCATCTTTCATCTTGAGCGAGGCTGGTGAGTTTGAACTGATGGGCTTGCAGTACTTTGGGGTTAATAACTCAACACATTACCCGCTGTACCACCTAGAACAAGTCTAGAGGTTATGATTTACTACAAATATTGTGAGGGGAATGCAATTCAACCCACAGCCAATGGTAGTGATGGGGGACAGGGAATCCCAAGGCTGGAGATGGGAAGGCCCATTGCAGAGTGTATGCAACACAGTCACAGTCAGAGAAACAAAGAGTCGAGTTTGAGAAACATTGCAGAAGAAGAATTACTAGAACTTGTCTCTTGGCTGGATGTTGGGTGGAAAACGTGTGGTGATCGCTTTTCTTCTCCTCCTAGGCAAGCGGAGCCCTGATTTTGGACTGAAGACATGACCACCCAGAAGGGGACAGTTTTTCCGATCCGAAGCCACATCGATGAACGTTAGCCAAGGAGGTGGAAGTAGAAGGAAGTGTTATGTGGAAATCCCTGCAACCTTCCTAAAGAGACAGTGCACACGTAATCTTTGGACTCATTTTCCTGATTTCCTCTATCTTGCTGTGGTAATAAATTCTTTTATGAAAATTGATACCAAATTAGTCCCAAGGAATTGGAGGATAAAGAAATCCCAAATGTCCAGCTCTTTCAAGATGCTAGTCTGTCCCATTTTCATTTCACTCCTCTTTTTCCTTGAGTATATGAGGGGGGAGGGGAGGTTCCCCAAATACCCAGATTTTCTTTTGAAGCTATGTATTTAAATTTTTTAACAAAGAAACATCATCACCTTCAAAGGACCTTCCATTACACTTAATACATTCGTCAAATCTGCAACTCCATTCTTGGAAACGTTTTTCAAACTCATCTGTTTAGATGGCTGACAGCACTTCATTTTTTGCTTCATCTCTTCCAGGTTGTCAAATTGCTGTCCTTTGATGTCCCTCTTCATTCACAGAATCAAAAAGAATTCGCAATGGACAGAATTGGAACTATTCATAGGCTTTTCTTTTTTTGTTATTGGTTTTGTTGTTGTTTTGTTTATCGTTTTCTTTTATTATGTTTTGCTTTGTCTTTTTGTGCTTATTATTGGTGCTGCATATCTAGGTAGATAAGATAGGTGGGGTAAAAAATCCAGAAGAGAAAACAACAGGACTGATCATTCTGAGGGGGCATGGGAGAGGGAGAGGCAGGGGAATGGAAGGGGGGACCAACAAACTCGGGGACAAAAGAACAACATGTGATCTAAACTTGGTGGCAGAAGGGCATAGGATGCCTGCTGGGGCTTAATCAAGGGCAATGTAGCTGAGAAGAATTACAGAAATCTGAATAAAGGCCGAATATGACAGTGGGACAAGAGAAAAGTAAAAGTAAATCGAGAAAAGAAGTAGAAGGCAAAGGGCATTTATAGAGGTATAAGTACAGGCATGCACATAGGGAAATCTATTTATATGATAGGGTAATAAATCTATGTAGATATTTGTTTGGTAGGTATTAAGGCAGCAGGCAGACATTGGCTCTCTACCAAAGTACTTCTTCAATTCAAGAACACTTTGTTCTAATAACTTGGCATTCTGTGGTGCTCACCTTCCCTGACAGGATCGCTGAAGGCAAAATGTAAGCATAAGCAAATGTGGTGAAGAAATGTGATGGTACATGGCTATCAAAAGATACAGTGTCTGGGGTCCTAAAGACTTGTACATAAACAAGTGGCCATCTAACTGAGAAGCAACAAAGCCTACATGGTTGAAACACACCAGCCTCTCTGTCCATGAAGTATTAATTGGATCAGGTATCAGGCATTTAAACCTGACAAATAATCAGAACAAAAAATCATATTGATATGAACAAGGAGGAAGATGGAGTGGAGACTGTAGACACCTGGACATCCCCTTACAAAAGGGTCATGAGGATGAGATGAGCCAATCAAGGTGCAGTATAACACCAGCAAAACACACAACATCCCTGTAGTTCTTTAATGCTTGCTCTCCACCGCCTCTATCATGACTCCAATTATACTTTACAAATCTGTCTAGATCAGAGCATGCACACCGGTACAGATAACTCCCAACAGAGGAAATGTAAGACAGTTAAACCCCTCATGACCAATAATGAGAGCAGTGGTACCAAGAGGGGAAGAGGAAGGTGGGGACAGAAAGGGGTAACTGATCACAATGATCTACATATAAGCCCACCCCCTATGGACAACGAAGAAGTGGGTGAAGGGAGAGAGTGGTTGGTGTAAGACATGAAAAATGTAATTTATAAATTATTGAGGGAGGGAGGGAGGGTGGGAATAAGCTGAAACAAAGGGTTTGAGTAGAAAGAACACGTTTTGAAAATGATGATGGCAAAATATATACAAATGTCCTTGACACAATGGATGGATGGGTGGATTGTGATAAGTACTATAAGAACACCCAATAAAATTATTTTAATAAAGAAGTCACAAGGAGGAAGGTCAGGCGAGTAAGGAGCATGAAGCAAGAGAGGCATGCAATATTTTCCCCCAAAAACTAGCACTTTGAGATGACTGCATGAGCAGGTGCATTGTCATGGTGGCTAAAACAGCCCCCCATCTGCACAAATTAGGCCTCTTTTTGTTTTTGTTCCACGTTGTTACGCAATCTTTTCAGAACTTTTAAATAGAAAGCTTGATTAACTGTCTGATCTGGTAGAATGAACTCTAAATGTACTAGGAGTTGATATTTTTGTCCATTTCGGAAATTGATGGGTGTCCGGAATGAGGTTTATCATCAGTTGACATTTCACATTTTTTGAAATGAAGAAAACACTCATACACTTGAGTTTTTCCCATAGCACTGAACTTGTTAGCTGTGTTTGTGGAAGTTACATAATCTACTCACAAAAGTTTGAGAACATGTCTCATATGGTGGTCAGTACTGTTTACTCCAAAATCTGAAAGCCAGACTTGGTAAGCCAGAAGCTGGGTCCAGAAGATGTGGAGATCCTTGAGGAGATCACCTTTGCATTCAGGAAGAGCTTCTTTGGGTAGGCATCAACATGTCCAACTCTGAAGTGCCCTTCAAATTCTCAGTGTTTTCTCTAGGTATTTGTCTTACACAATTATTCCTTTTTTCAATTGTCCATTTGCCTGACTATATAGCCAGGTCACATCAATGAGTACAAATAAAACATGTCCAAATCAGCCTGTCTCTTCACTGCTACCGCACCCCAAGGACCACTCATCTCATGGATTCAAATATCTCATGTACGAATAATCTTCCTGTTTTCCTCTGTCCTGCTTCGTGGACTAGAGCTGTCATTGACAGGCACAGTCATCTTACATGTGAGGAGAAATTGAGTATGATCCTGAAATTCAAAGCCTTATGGAAACCTTGGATACAAGGTTCCTATGGTTCTCCTTTAATACATGCTGCTGCCATGTGCCTCAGAGTTTCCTAGGGGAGGTTAATACTTTTGAAGGAGATCATCAGGACTTCCTCTGGATGCTCCTCTGGATGGATTCAAATCATGGGTTTTTCAGTTAGTAATGGACTTAACCAGCTGTGCCACCCAGGTCCTCCATGCCAGTTGTTTTTGTTCCCCCTTCTTTTAAAATCATTTTATTGGGAGCTCATATAATTTTTATCACAATCCATAAATTCATCCATTGTGTCAAGCACATTTGTACATTTATTGCAATTATCATTCTCAAAATATTATTTTACTTGAGCCGTTGGTATCAGCTCCTCATTTTTCACCCTCCCCAACCCTCTCTCATGAACCTTTGACAGTTTATAAGTTATTATTATTTTTTCGTATCTTACACTGCCCGATGACTCCCTTTACCCACTTTTCTGTTGTCTGTCCCACAGGAAGGAGGTCATATGTAGATCCTGGTAATTGGTTCCCCCTTTCTACCCGACCTTCCCTCCACCCTCAGGTATCTCTACTCTGACCACTGGTCATGAAAGGTGCATCTGTCCTGGATTCCCTATGTTTCCAGTTCCTATCTGTACCAGTGTACATCCTTTGGTCAAGCTGGATTTGTAAATTAGAATTGGGATTATGATAGTGGAGGAGGAGAAAGCATTAAAAAACCAGGGGAAGATTGTATGCTTCATCGTTGCTATACTGTATCCTGACTAGCTGGTCTCGGACCCTTCTGTAAGAAGATGTTCAGTTGCTACAGATGGGCTTTGTGTCTCCACTCTGCATGTCCCCTCCCTCATCATAATGATATAATTTTTGTTCTTTGATGCCTGATACCTGACCCCCACGACACCTCAGTATCACACAGGCTGGTGTGCTTCTTCCACATGGGCTTTGCTGCTTCTGCACAAACATTGAGTCCTTTACCATAGTTGTAATGCAGTCCTTGCCTCTGAAGGATGTGTGCTTAAGATCTCTGAGATGTTCTTTAAATATCTGTTCAACATTTATTTAGAATAGAGAGTGAAATCTGGGGAGAGGGGGACTTTCCGCAGGGATACCTAACCTCTACTACCCAGAGCAACTCAGCATTGGTCCCCAATTCCCACACCCTCCATACAGCAAAATCAAAGCTCTGCAATTACCCTGACAACCGTTTGGTAGGAAGAAATTTAGCAACCATGTAGTATTTCTCTAGCAAGTTGAAGGGGTCTGTCTCATCAACCACCCCCAAGCCATCAACATGATTTATGAAAACATATCTTTTAACAACCCATGGTAACCTCGTTGAGAATTCCGGTTGTGTATTACTTTCATGTTGCCATACTTCCAAAGGTATGGTAGAGCCTCAAAAAAAATCTGCCTTGTTCCTTCCCTTTCCTCCAACTTGGCTTTGTCTGGGTGTTTTTAACATTATGGATGCTTCTCTTTCTAGATATGGGGAACACTGCAGAAGGGACTGGTTTGAGAAGAAAAGGAGCACAGGGAACATATGCTGACTCTGTATCTCCTGTAAGTCATCACCTATAAGCTCCAGATTTTCCTGAGCAGGAAGACCACATCCTGTTCGCCTCTCCTGAGACAGGCAGTCAGCATGTGTTACTGGTCTTCTGGGAAGCACTGGTTCGGGATAGACGGTAGACGCAGGAGAAGAAACAGCATTTCAAGAGGGAGAATTTGCATTAACAAAGCACTGACGGCTCTCCAGGGAGAAGCAGGGATGTTTTAAAGCTGTGTGAGAGCTAGCTGATGACTTGTGACGAACCGAGATATTAATTTTTTTAAAGCTCTCCAGTGGTGCTGCACAGGCTCCTTGGACTTTAGAAAGCCTCTCAGTGATTCACAACAAATGCAGCTCTTCTTGAAGCTGGTAAAAAAGCTGTAACAGCTGCCTTCACATAACTGCTCACTGCTGCCAACCTGACCTCTTTAAACAGCACCTTTGTCTGCTTATCAGCAGCAAATCTGGCTAAAATTGGCACTACCTTTCATATCCAAGGCAATTTTATCATCTGCCATGCATATTATGTACCCCCTTCTTTCATTTAAATTTTTATCTTCTCCAGCTGTGCCCCTCCCCCACCCCGCCTCCAAGGCAGTAGAACTAACTCTCTTTGGCACCTCAGTTCATGTAAACACATGTGAACAAAATGACACATTAGGTTTTAAAATGTGGTATCTTCGTTGGTTTTGAGCCACAAATTCACCTAACAAGAAACCTTTCCAATTCAAAGTGTGAACCTCTCAGTCATCTAAATTGATGCTGGACACAGTCCACAGTTCAACCTACCATGCACTGTAGGAGATGACGCTGTCTGTCCTTAGAGAGAGTTACAGTCTCAGAAACCCCAAGGAGCTGTTCCATTGGTCCTATAGAGTCGCTATGAATCAGGGATAAATCAATGACAGTGGCTTTGGTTTTCTGGTTTATGAGGATAGAAAATTGAAAATAGCCAGGAGATCCAAACATAGAGAAGAACTTAAGATAAATAAATGCTCAGATAAAGGCCATATGGAAAAAGCACACCAGGCTGTGTGACCACAAAGTGTCGAAGGGATCAGGTATCACACATCAAAAAACTTAAAATTATATTATTGTAAATGAGGGAGAGTGCAGGTTGGGGACTCAAAGGTTACCTGTGGGTAATGGACCTCTCCTTGCTGAGGGGTTGCGGGAAGAGATGAGCCAGTTAAGGTGCAGTGTAGCAATGATGGAACATGCAAATTTCCTTTAGTTCTTCAATGCTTCCTCTTCCCCACTATCATGCTCCCAATTCTACCTTACAAATATGGCTAGACCAGAGGATGTACACTGGTACAGATAGGAAAGGGAAACATGGGGCATCCAGAACAGATGATTCCTTCAGGAGAGTGATGATACCAGAAGGGTGGAGGGAAGGTAGAGTAGAAAGGGGGAACCAATTATAAGGATCTACATAAAATCTCTTCCCTGGGGAAGGGCGCTGTTGGACTGTGTACGATATGATAAAATATTAATAATTTATAAGTTATCAAGGGTTCGTAAGAGAGGGAGAGACAGGGAGGGTGGGGGAAAATGAGGAGCCAATTCCAAGGGCTTAACTAGAAAGCAAATGATCTAAGAATGATGATGGCAACAAATGTACAAATGTGCTTGACACACAATGGACATATGTGTGGATTGTGATAAGAGTTACATGAGTCCCCAATAAAATGATTATAAAAATATATACATATGTGTATATGTATATATATGTTCATCTGATATTGGCAACACAATGACAGAAAACCATTTTAACAAAGGTTTTCCATGGCAACATCCTTTAAAAATTTAAAGCAAAATAAAAAATCTGCTTGGTGTAAGTTGTGCTTATGCCTTTTTCTGGATGGTGAGAGTGGGAGAAATACTTTCCCCTGCTTTGAATTTTAAGCATTTCCCATTTAAAAATTAGAAATGTAATAGTTTTGTAATGAAGGAAAAATAAATTCAAAACAATCGTTTGTGCTTTATGGGAGATGTTCCCACATCTATGTTTCTCAGTGGGACCATCCCAACCTTCACTCTGGCTGCTCTTTAGCACCTCCTTGAACTGCAGGTAGACCTGAGGTAGATGGGAGTGGAAGCAAGGTTATTTGTCCAAAGCAATTGATATGGTTGGGAAATGTTTAATTTCATACACATGAAGAATCATGGGAAATGTGTAAAGACTGAGCAATGTAAAGCTATGAATACACACAATTCTTCCTCCTGAAATTTTAAGTAAAGACCCATGGTCACATGCAGTTGGAATGTTAGAATACAACAAAAAGAGGCTAGAGGATTTCCAAAATTATCAGAACTAATTTGATACACTACCTGCTTCTGCCCACTCCAGCCCCCAACAGGGAAGGTAGCGAGAGGGGTGAAGACTATTCTCATTGCCTGACATCCAGTTTTTGAATAAGCCTGTAGAAATCTTTAGCCCACTGTCTGATCCATGGACTTATTATTTTTCTAGTCTGCACAATGGTGTGAACCATTTCTCTGAAGAAAATCATCCCCTTAACCACCACCCCTGACGCTGTGTGTATATATGTGTATTTTTTTAAGGACACGCGAGGCAACATTTGATCTTCTCTGACTTTTTAATACCAATTTTCCCTCCTACCGCACTATTTCTCAGCTAAGGTTGATAAATCATTGCAATGGCCACACAGAACTCACAGGTCACGCTCATGTTGATGAGCTCCATTCAGGAAGTTCCTGTGATATGCAGTTGGCATCATAGAGTCAGTGTCAGAATGCTCAAGAACACAGTTCTACAGTTGGGGCAAACTCTTCCTAGTTAGGCTTAAGCACAGACCTCTGTCCGCTCTGTGACCTACTCAGCTCAAGTGACCCTTGGCCCTGCCTTGCTTGGGTAATGTTACAAAATTCTTTTAGTGCTGTTTATAAGGATCCAAAGGGCACCTCACTCCTCTGCAAGCCTGGAAGGTGTGAGTCGGCAAACTAAGCTTCTTCAATCCAGAACCTGGAAGTCCCCCACTCCACAAGCAAACCTCCTGACTAAAGGCACTCAGCTTGCTTGCTTCATGGTTCTGGGTTAGGAAGCCCGCTGGTTTTGCATTGTGATCTGGTGCTTGGTTCTGCTTCTGGAGGTTCCATGGTGCCACAGTCCACTGTCTCCTACATTAAGATTATTGATTAATCAGCGATCTTGGTATCTAAAGAACCTATCCTATATTCCACTTTTCTTTTTTGATGGTAGAAGAGTGGAATATGGGATAGGTCCTTTAGATCCCCACCCCACCAACCCTTGTTCCACTTACGAGACGGAAAACTCGACAAATTCCCAAATCAGAATTCCAAGTTTTGACAATCACAATGAAACCTTTGAACTCACAACCGAATCACACAATCCTAGCCCTTCTTCTTCAACCTTTTCTTGACAGGACTCCACAGAGAAAGCGGAAACGCACCTGTCGACATGATCCTGTCCAGTGCTTTGATGTGAGTTGCAAGACTATGACAAGAAGAGCCAAATCAAAAAAATCACTGCACCACAATATGCTTTCCTGATTTTGTTCCTGTAGAGAACCCAAATCAAGACAGAAATATAGGTCAAAGTCAATAAATATCATGTTGAATGCATTAGAGATAGTACAACTTAAGTAATCTACCCCCACCCCAAATTGAGTAAACATGGTATATGACCACACAAGTTAAAAAGCTTTATAGAGAGACATCTTCAGTAAGGAATGGTCCCGTGCTACTAGAATCACTTACCTGTCAGGGTGATAAATGGTTGTCATCTCTGTGCTGCTGTGAGGCTGGAAGCAGTGCTGTCAGGGTTTAAATGCTAGCAGGATCACCAGTGGGGAAGGGTCTCAGAAGAGCTCCCGGGCTAACCCAAACTGGAAAGGAAGACCCAGTGTTCTGCTTCCGAAAAAAAAAATCAGCTTAGAAAACTCTCGAGGTTTGCAGTGGAACACTGTCTGGTGATATGCCAGCGTTCATTGCTCCCCACAGTGAAAGCAACTCCAAATGGGACAGAAGAACTGGGTCCTCAGAGGAGAGTCCACCGTCATGACGTGGGTGGAATGAAGCTCCCAGGATCTTCAGTTGCTGATGCAGTATGACTCAGAAGAAGAAGAAATAGTTGCAAGCACCCAGTAGTAAGTGGAACGTGGAATGCATGCAGCACAACTCCATGAAAATATAACATTATCAAAAATGTCAGGGAACGCACAAAGATCATTATACTAGAAATTAGGGGATTGAAATGAACTGATATTGGTCACTTTGAACCAGAAAATCATGTCTACTTTACTAGACCTGGGGAGGGATGGAGTCACATTCATTGTCAAAAATATTTCAAGACCTCTCTCCTGGGGAGAGACCAGGCTTCCACCCAGTGGGCCAAGACCTGAGTATAACATACCAGCCTGTATAGGGAGCCAATAGAAAGGTCTGCAGAGCCAGCCCCAATGCCAACTATGTGGACACCCCCCATCCCCAGAAGAAGGCACCTCAGACAGCACTGAGGTTATAGCTTGGGGAGAGGGGCACATCTTATTAGAGTACACAGGAGAAACAAAGAGGGAGGGAGAGGGAGGGGAACACATCCTGGCCCACCAAGCCCCAAGCATGATATTCCTGCTCAGAGCAGACAATGCACAGAGAGGATTACAGGGTCGGCCCCACCATGAGACACATCCCTCACTGAACCAAAGCATTATGGGGGACAATACAAAAGATACAATGTGGCAATAGAAATACAATGTGGCAATTGAGCCTGTTATGACCCCGCCACACTGGAACAAAACCCTAAGGGCATGCAATAGAGCCCAAGGGGAGCAAAGCAATGAAATCCCCAGGGAATACTAAAAATAGACTTGGGAGACAGAGTGTGGCACCCCATCAGACTTGACTGGAAAATACTCATAAAGGCCAACAAACAGACCTTGAACTATTTATAGGCTTTTCCATTTTTGTCAGTGGCTTTCTTTTTGCTGCTGTTATTTATTATTGTTCTAAAATCATTTTATTGGGGGCTCATACAACTCTTATCACAATCCATGCATCAATCCATTGTGTGAAGCACATTTGTACATCATGTACATTGAACATGAGGGCAATATGTGCCCTCATCATTCTCAAAACATTTGCTTTCTACTTGAGCCTTCAGTATCATCTCCTCTTTTTTCCCCTCCTTCCTCATCTCAAGCCCTCATGAACCCTTGATAATTTATAAATTATTGTTATTTTGTTATGTCTTACACTTCCATGTCTCCCTTCACCCACTTTTCTGTTGGCTGTCCCACAGGGAGAGGGTGATATGTAGAAATCCTTGTAAGTGGTTCCCTCTTTTTTACCCCACCTTCCCTCCACCCTCCTAGTATTGCCACTCTTACCATTGGTCATGAAATGTGCATCTGTTTTGGATTCCCTGTGTTTCCAGTTTCTATTTGTACCAGTGTACATTCTCTGGTCTAGCCGGGTTTGTAAGGTAAAATTGAGACCATGTTAGTGGCGGAGAGGGAGGAGGAAGCATTTAAGAACTAGAGGAAAGTTACATGTTTCATCATTACTCCACTGCACCCTCACAGACTCTTCTTTTCATGACCTTTGTTGTTGTTGTTAATGTTTTGTTGGTTTTGACTTTGTTGTTTTACCTGGTTTTTGCACATATTTATGTCTCTGCATGTTTGTCTAGGTAAGACAGGTGGGGTAAACAATTCAGAGAGAGAAAGAACAGGACCAATGGTTTGGAGGGGTATGTAAGAGAAGGGAAGGGGGGAGAAAGGAAGGTGTGTCGGGGGGGAACCATCCCAGGGACAAGAAAACAACAAGTGAACTAAAATCAATGGAGAGAATGGTGTAGAATGCTTAGTGGAGCTTAATCAAGGGCAATGCAGCAGTGAGAAATTACTAAACCCAAATGAAGCCTGAACATGTTGGTGGGACAAGAGGAAAGTAAAAGGAAATAGAGGAAAAAATAAAGAGGCAAAGGACATTTATAGAGGTCTAGATACATGCATGCACATAGGTAGATATATTTACACATAACAAGAGGGGAATAGATCTATGTACTTATATCTATATGTTAAGAAATAAAGTTTCAGAGTAGGAGGGGGCCAAAAAGTTTGGTAAAAGTCTAACCTATACAACTACATTTAATATACCTCTCACATGTTACTACACAATCTGATCATTCAAAAGTTACTTCCCCCTCAGGAATTCTCAAAAGTGGTTCACTTGTAACCCTCGAATTTGAAACTTGTAACTTTCTAGGACAGTAATATTTACAAATGAAAAAAAAAGAATTAAAAGTTTCAGATGGGCATTGGGCCTGACTCAAGTACTTCCTCAACAAAGGAACACTTTGTTCTAATAATCTGACATTCTGTGATGCTCATCTTCCTGACACCTTTGATGAAGACAAAATGGATGCACAAACAAATGTGATCAAGAGAACTGATGGTGCCTGGCTATCAAAAGATAAAAGATCTGGGGTCTTAAAGACTTGAAGATAAAGATAAAGCGGCCATCTAACTCAGAAGCAACAAAGCCCACAAGGAAGAAGCACACCAGAAAGACTTGAAGATAAAGATAAAGCGGCCATCTAGCTCAGAAACAACAAAGCCCACATGGAAGAAGCCCACCAGCCTGTGGCATCACGAGGTGTCCATGGGATCAGGTATTAGGCATTTAAGACTCAGAACAAAATCATACTCAATGTGAATGGGGGCAGGCGTGAGGTATGGAGACCCAAAGTTCATTTGTAGACAACTGGACATCCCCTCACAGATGGGTCACAAGGAAGAGATGAGCCAGTCAGAGTGCAGTATAACACCAATGAAATACACAATTTTCCTCCAGTTCTTTAATGCTTACTTCTCTCTACGCTCCTGACCTCAAATCTACCTTACAAATCGGATTAGACCAGAACATGCACACTGCTACAGATAAGAGCCTTCAACACAACACACGGAATCCAGGATAGATAAACTCCTCAGGACTAACAATGAGAATAGAGATACCAGGATGATAGGGGAAGGTGGTGGGGGGAGGGGAGAGAGGATTATAAGGATCAATATATAACCCCCTCCCAGGGGGTCAAACAATGTAAAAATGGGTAAAAGGCAACAGAGAACAATGTAAGACGTGAAAATAATAATTGTAACTTATCAAGGGTTCATGAGGGAGGGCAGTCAGGGGAGGGTGGGGGAAAATGAGGAGCTGATATCAAGAGCTGAAATGGAAAGAAAACGCTTTGACAATGATAATGGCGCATGCCTGCAAATGTGCTTGACACAATGGATTAATGTATGGGTTGTGATAAGAGATGTTAAGAGCCTCCAATAAAATATTTAATAAAATTAAAAATATATAGTATAATTCTGACAGTACTTGTATAGAATGGATAGTATGCATACTACTCCTAGCAAGACTGGTATTCAAGATTATGTGTCAGCTACTAAAACCAGGAAGAAACAGAAATTTGTTGGGTTTTTTTCAATCAACTTGCGAAAACTGAAATCGATCCAAAATGTCAAGATGCATTGACATTCATCATTAGAATGGAAGGTTGGAAACAAAGAACCAGGACAGGCATGGTTCTGTGACAGAAACAAGGGCAGAGATGGAACGATATCAGGATCGTTTTCAAGACCAATGACTTACTTGTTGCACATACCTTTTTTTTTTTTTCACCCAACAACTAACTACGTTGAGATTCCACACAGAGACATCACTGGATGGGATACTTAGAAATCAAATCATTTATATCTGCAAAGAGACATGGAGAAGTTCAGTATCATCAGCTGGGTCAAGGTCAAGAAGCTGAAGAAAATGAAAACAAGTTCATGAGAAACCATGTATAAACCTGAGTATATCTTATCTGAGTTTAGAGACCAGATTTGCAACATGGAACATTAATGGCCACACCTATGCTGTTATGTTTGAGCTCACTGTTGCAGGTCAAGGTGTGGAGTGAGGAATTTCCTCTTTCTCACCTTCGCTCTGCTTTATCAAACAGGACAAAGTCTTTCACTGTCTGGCCCTTCTGATAACATATCTGAAGTACTAATTCGAGACAAAGTCTTGCCATCTTCTCTTCTATGGGTCGTTCTGGCTCTACTTAATCCCAGGGTGTTTTTGTTTGGTTTGGTTTTTCTGTTCTCTGGGTAGTCTATTCTTCACCAGCACCGCTATGCAGATAGTCAAATTCTTCTGCTATCTTCCTTTGTCATCATCCAGCTTTCTGGTGGTGATGAAGCACTAGAAGGCACCATGGCCTTGATCAGGAGCACTGTGACCTCTTTGTTTAAATCACACTTTAAAATAATCATTTGCAGCAGTTTTGCCCCATGCAGTGCACCATTTGATTTCTACTCTACTGCTTCCATGGGTATGGCTTGTGGATCCAAGAAATGGTCAATCCTCGAGGGTGAGTTTGTGAGCATGGCCCAGGACTGGCCAAGCTCTCCTTCGGTTTGTATGTGGAGTGCTACGAGGGCACCACGTCTACCACCCCCGACTTGGTTGAAGTCATTTTTCTCTGTGTGATATCTATTTTATATTAGCCTAACAATAAGGCTAATTTACAATCTGGTTTCTGGCTTCTGGTGGAGAACTCGACTGGAAAAATTCATGAAGACATTCCTGATTATGCTACTTTCCCTTGAAAACGCAGCTTCCCCCTCAGTCCCCCTTCACATCTTCTCACTGGAAGTCTATGGAGAGATAACACCTGCTTTAAATGGATTCCCAGGAAATGCCGATGTTGTTGTCTTCTTACAACGTGACTCGGCATCTGGTTGGCTGAAATGTGATCGTGATTAAAAAAAAAGGCTGCCCACAGACTGATGTCAGTGTGACAACATTTACTGGAAGGCAGATGGAATTCAATTCCTATGTTCCACTCAGCTCCGGTTTTACAGCGTAGGGAGAGGGGAAAAATATGTCAAAGGGCAAAACCAGTTCTCCCCACGGGGAGTCATACGTAGGATGGTGTTTTTACAGCGAATGCAGTTGTGTAATGGAGAGAAAAGAAGCAACATAACGCTTTGTTTATAACATCCAGAGTCTATGATCTATCATCTGTTGATACATAAACATCTCAAACCGCTTGTGGGGGGGGAGGGGGAGGGTGGTCTCCCCCACAGAAAGCGGGAGTTCAAAGGCGGACCTGTAGGGATGCACCGTTCTCTGGCAACACTGAAAGCCCGCTGGGTCCAAAAGAGCGCAGTGTGGCACGCGTGCTGAGACCCATGTTCAGAGCGTCACAGGGACCCTGTGACTCGGTCAAGGACAAGTGCCCCTAGCGCATCCACCACGAGCCTGCCCGCGGCACGCTCGGTTGACCTGGGCTTGCCCTTCAGGCCGGGTTCTCTTCTCCAGCTGGAAGCCCCTTCCTGGCTGCGCCGCGGTCCCTCTCCGCCCCTGGAGCCATTCAGCTCCCGGGTGCCTGGCGTCCCTAGAAGGCGGGCCACCCACTCCTCGGATGGCACAGGGCCGCTTCCGGCCGGGCGTCCCAGGGGCCCGGAACGCAGGAGTAGTATGACGAAGATGACCACAGAGATGACGCCACGCCCTCCCTCCTCCCCTCCCCTCCCCGGCAGGGCCCTCGGAAGCGCCCACCGGCCCCCGCCCCGCCCCGCCCCGCCCACGCAGGTCGCCGTGCACCCGGGGCCGCGCCTGTGCCGCCGGCCGCGCGCCCCGCCGCAGCCCCCGCCCCGCGCCCGCCCACGCCCGCGCCCGCGCCCGCCCGCCGCGCGGAGGAGGCTGCCCGGGCCTTTTGGCGAACATGGCGCTCGTCCCTTGCCAGGTGCTGCGGGTGGCCATTCTGCTGTCCTACTGCTCTATCTTGTGTAACTACAAGGCCATCGAAATGCCCTCGCACCAGACCTACGGAGGGAGCTGGAAATTCCTGACGTTCATTGATCTGGTAAGGTCGTCCCCCCTCCTCCCCCAGAGAACCTCCTGCGCCTGCTGCTCTGAGTGTTTGGGGGGCGGGGGGGGGGGGCGGGGGGTGCGCGCTTGCGCGTACACGTGCGCACTCACGCGCTGCGCTCCTCCAGCATCCACTCCTGTCATCGCCTCTTCCCTGGTGACTGTGTGTGAAGGCCTGGCTGCCACCGCAGCCCCCATGGGACGCTCAGCAGGACCTGGTCGTTGGGAGACTAGCAGAGGCAGCCAGGTGGCAAGTTGTTTGGAAGGAACACAGCTCTGCTACTTTGAGGGTGCTGGAAGACAATCAAGTAGCAAAACGGGTCGGACGACCTTGATGGTGAGGGACACTGGGGGCCCATGCTTCCCAAAGGTGCCTCTCAGGGCCCTCACCTTAGGATGGAGTTATGGCAGCAGCGGGACACTGGGTATTGCCTGGGTACTTGGAGTTTCAGCCTGAACGGACCATGCCCCTCGGTGAGGTAGAAAAACACCACATTGAGCTGACATCTTTGCACCCGCTTTTGCCCCTTGGCAGTCTAGGCAACCCCCAGGTTAGGGCCGTGTGATTTGCAGACCATTCCTCCCCCTCCTTCATTGGCTCTGCATGCAAACTTGCCCTCCCTTTGAGACCATTGAACCAACCACCTGCAACAGAGACCTCTCACATTTAGCCTGACTACAGAAGTAGCTCCTAAGTCATTGAAAAGGCAGGAGAGCTTTTCTTGCACCAAGGCCTGATAGCAACCATGTGCACCTGCTCGCCTACAAATGGTACTTTAAGACATCAGCACTCACTGTGCTTGTAGCTTTCAGAAATGAGTCCCTAATGGAACCGCTGGTATAGCTACTTTTTAGACAGGTCTCTAAAGCAAATAATACCCGGGAGAAGTTTGTCCTTCAGTCCAAGACCTCACTTATTGCCACAAAGTGAATTCTGAATCCTAGGGTAGGGGAGAACAGGCCTTGTGGGATTCTGAAACGCTCTACTGGCGGAGGAAACCAGTGGCTGGTTGGTTTTGAACCGCTGACTTTGTGGTTAGTTGCCCAATGCATAGTCACAATGCCACGAGTGCTTTTCAGACCACTTAGCCATACCCAAACGGTAGAAACTTCAGAGGAAAGAAACTTTCGTAATGCCTTCTCCTGTGACTATGTGCTCCTCCCTCTCTTTCTCAAAGTTCACAGTGGTTTGCATAAGCATCTCTAATATTGGCCCAACATTACAGTTTTTCATGCTGGCAGGGTATTAGTTTGTTTTTTAATGTTTACCAAATCTGACACTGAAAGAACCCTCTGGGAACTTCAGAAGATAGACGTAGGCCCAGTGACGTCACGGGAGGGATGTTGGAACTTCCAGGTGAAATGTGGCGTTAGACTGGGTCTCACATACCCGGTGTGGGCAGAAGGGGTAACACAAAAGCAACAAGTTCTAATTCTGCATCTAGAGAAAAGCCGAGCCAATTCCCTGGTCTGCACAACTACCCATCCAACATTGGCATCACTAACGACATTTTCTCTAACCTTCCACTTGGATGGTGAGAACCAGATTCTTATTTTAAGCTGTTTCCAGGGCTTAAAAGTCTCAAGGGAAAGCCTTCAGAGACTTTTTGTTTAGAAACCCCACCTGGTATTATATCCTGCTCCATGCTTTCAAAATGAGATACCAGTCCCTTGCCCTAGCAAGCTTCCAACTGTGTCTACTCCTGGGCTTCACCAGGTTTCTCATGTCGTGTGACATTTCAAGGGTATCCATTTTCAGGTGTTCAACTTAAGGCTCTTTCTTAAAACTAACCTGCCCCTCAGCATTCAGCGTGTCTGCCAACTGTCCTTGCTCCCTCCCCATTAGTTCAGGCGGCAAGCACATGCCTTGTCTGTGCTCTATTTGTCCATCCTGATGCGCACTCAGAAAAATGACAGAAGGAAAAAACTCCAGAGACACAGTGGCCCCACATGGAGCTGCTAATTGCAAGGTCAGCAGGTTGAACCCATCAGCTTCCACCAGGGAGGAAGTTGAGACTTTCTGTTCTTGTAAAGATTTACAGTCTCAGAAAGCCACCAGATTCACTATGAGTCAGTTAGGCGAACAAACCCTCTCAAATCCGAATCCTTTTATCTGCTCTCCCCTTTGCCATCGAATCCGCCCCTGTCCAGCCTCCCACTCCCAAATAGAGTCTGATGGACCCCTTCCGGGCCCAGAACTGCATCCACCACTTTATCCCTGAGGCACCAACTTCCGTGAAAAGACCTACGAATCAAATAATAACACGAGGGAGGCCCACACCCAGTACAATCAGCCCTACTGAGAGGGTGGCATTTACCGCCAAACACACTCACTCAGAGGCAAGAAGAAGCAGGAAAAAAGGATCACTGGGAATAGGGGACCCAGGGAGAATGTGGGAGGGGTGCTGTCACGTTGAGGAGTGGGAACCAGTGTCATGAAACAAATTGTGTATCAATTGTCCAGTGGAAAACTAATGTACTTTGTAAATTTTCACCCAAACTATTAAAAAGCAAGGGTCGGTGCAGAAAAGGAGCTAACTACGCAGGCCCTAACTATGGGTGGTGCAGGGAGACATGATTGTTACCAAAGACTATTTTGGTCATTGTTTGAGAAAAATAAATCGGCCTTTTTTTTGGACAGAAACTTTTACTGGGTTGATTGGTGTCTCGGCGAACACTGGATTTGTCATATAGTTTATGTTCCATCGATCTTTGTCGAATAAATGAGTGTATTGCTCGGAGGTTTGAGAAGCATGTGACTAAAGCAGGTGTACAGTATCTGGAGTGTCAGAAATGGGTTTCCTTTTTCAAGTGCTTAACGTTTCAGTTCAATTTACTTAGATGTTAATTCAAAACATGTACATCAATTGTTCAGCATTCTTTTAGGGTTGTTGAATGTCAACTAAAAGGTTGGTGGTTTGAATTCACTAGCTGCACTATGGGAGAAAGGGGGGACTGTGTGTCTATAGATTAAAGCCCTAAAATCCTCTTGGGTAGAGGTGGGTGGGGAGAGGAGGGCAGAGGTTTCTTCTGCCCGGTAGGGTGGCTGTGAGTGAGAATTGGCCTGACAGCAATGAACTGGGAGCAAGACTCCTTCAGGATCACCATTGTGTCCCCTTCCTTATTCAGATCGCACGTAGAGCTGGCCTGTTTGGATGTTACTCAGGAGCGATGCTGAAGTGGCTGGACAAAGTGCCCACAAAATGCCTGGCATTAGATTCTGCTGCATTTGAATCTATTCGGTTCTTTGGGGTGGGTTGGGAGGGGTGAGATGGCAAGGGGGAGAGCAGGTAAGAGTGGTAGAATTTGAGTGTTTGTTAGTGTGAGAGATTAATACTCTCACATTGCTACTGCTTAGTGTGTGTGTGGTGTTAGTCCAGTAGACTAGAGAAACAAACCCTTAGACATTCATGTGTATAAGAAAAAGGTTTATATACAAGAGCAATTGAATATTGAGAAGACATCCCCGCCCGGTCTAGTCCAAGGTCATAAGTTTGATATTAGTCCATATATCTGATACCAATCTATAAGTCCTCTTCAGACTCATGCAATGCCGCCGAAAGTAAGATGATCTCAAGCCAGATGGATAGAATGCCTTTAGATCCAGTGGCATTGTAAACATCTCAGGGCTGGCAAGTGTCTCAAAGTGGCTCCTCTTGCTTCAGAAGTTTGGTTCTATCAGGGTAGGTCCATGTGGCTTCTCCTCCGGGATGTCTCACAGGGAGTCAGCCTTGTGTCTTGTCAGTAGAGCATTTCCAAGGGACTGAGTAGTGAGTCTCTCACTTCCAAGGGGGAAATACAGCCAGATTTCCCAGAATTCTCAGGAGAAGCCATGCCCACACAGAGTTCTCATTGGCTGTCTCCAGATTGATAGGCTAGACTCCACCGCTACACTCATAATCCTCAAATTGACATGAGATTAGGTGAGTGCCACATGTGTCTGTGTTTAAACAACAAAACCCCATGTTTCCTATGAAACACTAGGACTCTCTTAAATCACTGACAATGTAGAAGTGTCGGTTTGATAACCTGTCAAAAAAAATACAGTTTTTATTTCATCATGCTGTTGGACTGGTGCAGCACCATGGAGTTGATTTTGAGCCATGCAGTTCTTATGTACCACAGAACAAAACTCTGCCTGCTCTAGTGCTATTTCACAGTCTAGAACATGGGCCACTACAGAGGTAGTTTTCTTTCATCCAGAATTCAGACTACAAATTCACATTTGAAACTTTTACTTGGTTTCATATTTGCATTCATTTTGTATAGAGCTTTCAGCCAGTCATTCAAATTTCTTGTTGTCTGATTGTAATGTAACAGTGTCTTTTACTAAGTGTTCCTGTGAGAAAAGTCAAAAATACACTCACAAAAACCCTCTTTCAAAGTATTACTCCTTGTATTAATAAAGATTTAGTCTTTAGCACTTAAGCCGTGTACAGCTGTAAAAACAACCAACATGGCAGTTCTCAGTAATGTTCAGAAACAGTTCTGCTGCTTTAGTTTGCTCAGTTCACTTTTCATTTTTTAAGATAAAAAGGGGGGGGGATAAACTTTATCATCTAGTGCCTTGGAAGATTTTTTTAATGGTCATTTATACCCATTGAAACAATTTTAGAAGGTTTTGCTTCTCAAAATTTTAATACAAAAGTCCTCTTGCCCCCTTTCTAGCTAACATTGATTGCAGAATTATGGTATTTTCTTGGGACTATAGTCTGATTCCATATTCTGAGTTTACCAGTATGTAAATTGGGCACCTCATGTATATAGGAGGAAATTACCTGTGTGACAACTCCAATTCATATCTATATTCTTATCTCTTATTGCGTTAGAGCAGTGGTTCTCAGCCTGTGGGTCACCACCCCTTTGAGGGCTTGAACAGGTTCCACAGGGGACTCGTAAGACCATCAGAAACCACGAATATTTCACAATATAAAATTGCACATTTTGTGTTTGATCATTATTCTTTTTATTTATCTATTTATTTTTGATTTTTATTCTTCAACCATGTTTACTTATGTTCAATTTGTAACAATGAAAATGCATCCTGCATGTCAGATATTTACATTACGATTCATAGCAGTAGCAAAATTGCAGTTATGAAGTAGCAATGAAAATCATTTTATGGTTGGGGGTCACCATGACATAAGAACTGTAAGAAAGGGTCATGGCATTAGGAAGGTTGAGAACCACTGTGTTAAAGTCATTCCAATCTAATCCAATCCAAGTCTGGAGTTAAAAACTGAAGCGCAGGAGCGAATAATCCTATACTGCTACTCCTTAAGAATGTATGTTTTTCATATGTAGAAAACTTTGCGAGAACTAAAGGGCTTCTGGAAAAGCTAACTTAGAAACTAGGAATGGGACATTGCCTGTATGGGGTGGTTAGAATAAGGGTCCCCCAAGAAGTCTATGTTTCAATCCCCAGAGCCTGTGAATACATTAAGTTAGATAGCAAAGGAAGACTAAGATTGCAAAGGGAATCGAGGTTGCCAGTCTGTTTACCTTGAAAGAATGAGATCAACAGTGTCAATCCCGTGAATCCCAGTGGTCCTTATGAGTGGAAGAGGAGAGCAGAAGCGGAGAGAGGAAGATTCAACTATTGAAAAAAGAAAGCCGAAACACTATGACTTTCTAGATGGAGCCAACAAATGCAGGCAGTGTCTACGAACTGAAAATGCAAGGAAACATAGACTCCCCTAGAACCTCCAGAAAGAACTAGAACCCTTCTGACAGACACTTTGATTTTAGCTCAGTGAGCCCCATCAGGATCTATGACGTCCACGTTTGTAATTGTGACGGTCAGTTACGTATGTTAAGTAACTGAGTACTTTTGTCTTTAACCAAGACACAGACTTTTACTCACTTCACCCAAGAAATGATGTGGTGGCGACATCCAAACATGTAACAGTGGACAGCATGAGCATCTATAAAGTCAAAGGAACATTGGAAAAACTAAGATTTTCCCTTGAATTACTTAAAATGAACCACAAAGATCAGGCGAATGAATACTAAACTGAAACTACACTTTCAAGGAATAAAAATTAATGTAACTGATGATGTGTAAATATTTCCTTGGCCAAATGGCAACTGATGAATTATTTGAATGGTGCAGAATCATCGCACTCATTTATTATGAAACAACTGATCGTTTTCTAAGTTACCGAATAGGGTTCCAAGAAAATAATTTTCTACAAGACGAAGAATCAGGCAACCAGCATAGATAATTTAAATGAAAAGGACACATTTTGAAGTCTTAAAATAATGCCTGGACCATTATAGGCGATTAGGAAATGTCGGCATAAATGGAAACATCTCCTCCTCCCAAATTGTCAATGAGTAGCCTTTTCTTGCTTTATCTCTTCCCCAGCGTTTAAATATATATGTTGAATGTTTGAATATATTCAACTCTTAAATCAAGAGTTAAAAATATGAAAGTAAGTGTTGCTGTTAACTCATAAACATTTATTGAACTAAAGTATCAAAATTAAACTATTGTTTTTGACATATCCTTTATCTTTAGTGTTTCCATCTTTCTAGCCCTCCACTTAGAAAATGCATCACTTTTGGATTCGTAGCATGTCAAATAATATTTCTTTTAAACATTCTTTCGATAATGTATAAATAAACTTGATACAATTGATGTATGAATTATTATAAGAGCTGTAAGAGTCCCCAATAAATGATCTTTTAATTAATTAATTATTCTATGGAAACAGAAAGATGTCTGAAAGGGCATAATCTGGGCTGTAAGATGAAGGGGCTAAGACTTAAAAACACAATTTTCATAACACAGCCTTGCCATTATCAAACACTGAGCAGGTACATTGTTTTGACGGGAAAAACAAACAAAAAAACTCCACCAAAGCCCTCGTCCCTTTCCTGGCCTTTTTCTCACCTAGGTAGTTTTTAATTTGCTTTAAACTTCTTTGTAAGAAATTCCCAAAATCTGTAAAGATTACCCTTTTGGAGTTCAGAAACATAAGTTTCTGAGTTCACCTCTCTTTGATTAATTTAGTTGACCCAGCAGATCCCCTTGCAAATTATTGTTTTGATCGAACTGTATTCTCATTGATCATATTGGTAAATAACTCAACCCCAGCTATAATGATGTTGAAGCCACATCTGACTTCCTCTGGCTACCCAAGAGCAAAGAGTAATCCAACTCCACATCTGCCCAAAGAGATTCGTGTTAGATGTGGTTAGGCATGTCTGTATTCCCCAAACTTCATACCTTCTTCTGACACCAACTGTCCCTTCTGTAGCTCTCCACTTCTCTGTTGAATTCAATGATCTTTTGGAGTAGTGACACAGAAATCAGATAATACTCATGGTTATTGGGAGCTTATTAAGAAAATGAACAGAAAACACTAATGATACATTAGGAACCACTAAGGATATGGTCATTTTTGTCTATAGTGCCTCTTCTAGGCAATACCCACAGGCTTGTCTCTATCTGGTCTGCGGCCTCTCAGCCACATGATTTCCTTGACTTCTGGCCTGTTAGAGAAAATGTTATGTCGCCCCTTCAATAAATGATAAATGCTCAAAGAACAGCCCAGTTTGTGAGCTGTTCTTCCACCAGAGATGCTTAGCTTCCCTTATTTCACGAGCTAAGAGCCCTGTCCTCTGTCACGACTTCTACACTTGCTATGGCTCCTTCTTCATGGTCTCTGCTGCTGTCACTTCTCTCCACAGGGATCCCAGATGAGCATGCTTCCTCCTCCCTCTCAATGCTATCCACAGACTTAAATGCCTTCATGTAGTCAATAGAATACAATTAAGAAGCTGATTTTATGTTCTCAGCTTCCAGCCAAGATCCATCTTATATCAGCAGTGATACTCCTTGTTTCACATCTATGGTAAATTGAAATCATTGGAATGTATCGTCTATCCAATATTGCTTTGTATTGTAACACCCATCACATAATTGCTAGGATTATATGAATAGGGTATGTGAAACACTTACGGGGATTGGTCAGTTTTTACATTTCACTGGTTCTATAAGAATGAGCTTGCTATCTCAGAAGCAGGCAGAGAAAATCCTGTGCCCATAAGAAAGAAGAGCTAACAGAGGAACATGTATGAGATTTCTGCCTGACATGGTGGAGAAAACATGAACACCAGTCTGTGTTACTGAGACCATGAGACAAAACAGAGGTGCAATACTGAGACTGTGAAGCAGAGCGGTGGGTTTCTGACTCATGGAACCAACCAAAGACCAGTGGCCCACATGGCTGAGAGACAGTAAAGCAGAGACACATGCCTAAGGTATGACTGTAAAAAGGCATTGTGGACAAATAAACTGTATCCTTTACATTTTGTATCCTGTTGATGGTGTTAGGTACTTTCAAGTTGGTTGAGACTCGTAGCAATCCTATGAAACACAATAAAACACTACCCAGCCCTGTGTCAATCTTAGAACTGTGGTTATTACTGAGCTCATTGTTACAGGCACTGTGCCACTCTGTCTCTTTGACAACGGTCCTCTTCTTTGATGACTTTCTACATTAGCAAGCCGATTTCCGTTTTCAACGACTGCCTAGTTCTGAGCATCTACCCCTATTATTTAAGCTGACATATCACCATCGTTGCTTTTAAGGAGTATTTTGACTATATTTCTTTCAAAGCACATGTGTTTGTTCTCCTCACAGGCTATTGTGTCCCCAGCATTCTTTCCTAGCAGCATAGTGCTAATGTAATCAATGCTTCCAGCTTCCTTATTCATTGCCCACTTTTTGTATGCGTATGAGGCTAATGAAAATACCACGGCTTGGGACCATCTTAGTTCTTAAGTGACATCTTTGTTTTTTGACATTTTGAAGTGGTATATTTTAAAAAATGATTTCATCGGGGACGCATACAGCACTTATCACAATACATACCTAAGTCTATATGTCAAGCACATTTGTTGCTATCATCATTTTCAAACATTTTCTTTCTACTTTAGGCCTTGGTATCAGCTCCCCAATTCTCTTCCCCTCCTTTCCTTCTTCCCTCCCCTCCTCCTTTCCTCCCTCCCTTCCCTCCCTCATGAACCCTTGATAGTTTATAAATGATTATTATTTTTACATGTCTTATACTCATCACTATCTTCCTTTACCTACTTTTCTGTTGTCTGCTCCCTAAGGAGGGGGGGGGGCTGCTCTATGGAGATCATTGTGATTGGTTCCCCCTTTCTTCCCCCACCTTCCCCATTTCCCTCCTGGTATCCATACTCTTATTGTTGGTACTGAGGGATTTATCTGGCCTGGATTCCATGGGTTTCCAACTCTTGCCTGTACCCATGTGCATGCTCTGGTCTAGCTAGATTTGTAAGGTAGAATGGGGATCATGGGGGGGTGGGGTGGCAAGAAGAACTAAAGTGCTCTAGAGGAAAGTTGTGTGTTTCCTCAGTGCTTTACTGCACCCTGACTGTCTCTTCCTTGTAACCCGTCTGTAAGGGAATGTCCAGTTGTTTATAGATGGGCCTTGGATTTCCAATCTCCACTCCCCTTTATTCATATTGATGTGATATTTGTTCTGGGTCTTTGATACTTGATGCTATAGATACCTCATGATCACATAGGCTGGTGTGCTTCTTCTATGAGGACTTTGTGGTTTCTCAGCTAGATGGCTGCTTGTTTGTCTTCAAGCCTGTAAGACCCTAGACATTATACCTTTTGATAGTCAGGCACCATCAACTTTCTTCACCACATTTGCTATATAAACATTTTTGTCCCAGCAATCATGTTGGGAAGATGGGCATCCTGGAATGCCAGGTTATTAGAATGAAGTGTTCTGGCATTGAGGGAGTTCTTGAGTAGAGTCCCAATGTCCATCTGCTATCCTAATACTTAACCTATAAGATCTGTACATAGATCTAGTTCCCTATCCTTATATATAAATATATTTACATATGTACATGCCTGTATTTAGATCTCTATAAATGTTCTTGCCTCCTTGTTCTTTCCTCTATTTCCATTTAGTTTCCTCTTGTCCCCAAGTGGTACATTTGTGTGATACATTTGCACATTGCAATATCATTGCAGTTATTGCAATATTATTGCTGTCAATTTATTGACTGGTTGCTTCTATGAACATTCATTGTGGATCCAAACAAAATGAAATTCTTAATCTGAAAGCTTCCCTAAAACCCTGGGTAACCCTGCTGATACTTTCAATAACCAGGGTCATAGTTTTTAGCATCACAGCAACATGCAAGCCACAAAGTACAACAGACTGATAGACATGGGGTAGTTGTAATCTGTTAGCTTCCCTAATCTCTTTCATAATAATGGATACTTTCTGAATTCTGTGTGACCATTGCAAAAGACTATTGAACTCAGCCAAGAAGTAGAGTGCTGTGGGAGAGATTGTTGATTCAGAATAACGTAAAGAAGGGTGAGGGTAGAAGTGTGTCTGACCTTTGCCTTGTGACAGTTGACCTTGGACAGTATTCTTTTGTGAACTCAATGAGAGTCAGATACAGCTTCCATCTCATTTCCTCATCATTCTCTACTGAATCTGGCTTGAACCCTCATACCCGACTCATGTATATTTGTAACAGAATGGTATTCAGATGTGTATGGTAGAGTCCTTGACACATGGTTGCCATCACATTTTTTTTCTCTTCAAAATACAGACTGGGAATTTGTCCTTAAGAAGCAAATTGGCATTATTTTTGGATTTTAAAGATATTATGAGTTTTACAGATGGGAAATGAAATCAATTTACAATGTATGCTTTTGTTTGTGATACTCCCTGTCTTAAAAATCACCACCCCCTTCGGGTTGCGTCCTGCTCATTGTTCCCTCTCTACTGGCTCTGCATTCATACACTGGTAGAAGGTTGTTTAGGCCCAGGCTGCTGGAGAGAAGGACTTGAAGTACTTGCTGATGACTATCATAGACTGTGGCATTCAGTATGGATGGCAATTCAATGTGAAGAAAACCATATCCTCACCACTGAACCAATGGATAACATCATGATAAAGAGATGATTGAAGTTATCAAGGATTTCATTTTTGCTTGAATCCATGATCCGTGGTCATGGAAGGGGCAGTCAAAAAATTAGAAATGAGAAATATGGAATGACTCACTCTTTCCTTCAAACAAAAAGTCCACTGCCATTAAGTTGATAACCGACTCATAGTGATCCTATATCAGAGGCTGTACATATTTACGGAAGCAGACACCCTTGTCTTTCCCCTGTGACTCAGCTGCTGGCAACCTGTGGTTACCATTCCAGTGCTGACATGGTAGTCCTATGAGGGCTGCCTGACTCCTGCCCAGAATCCTTAATTGAATCTACTTTCCAGAATCCTGAATTGAGTCTACTTTCCAACAAGATCCTCAGGTGATTCTTAATGCATATTCCAGATCGAGAAATGCCGTACCACTTTTATTTTGCAATTTTACTTAAATGGTTTTATAGGACACAGTCTCCTTAGGTCAGTTCTGCCAACCTCCTGAGGTTGACAGTGCACCTGAGAACTAGGCGTAAACTTTTCAAGATCAGCAGTCAACCTATCATTTGAAGGGCATTGAACAGCCTCGTCAACAGTGTCTTTTGCTATATGTGTGTGTGTGTGTGTGTGTGTGTGTATGTTTCAGCAGAATCTATGGAAGCATTATGTATGATAGCTCATGTATTGTGATCTGATGAGTACCCGTGACATATTCTTACATTTTGACTGGCTAGAGGCATTTTTGTATGGGTTTAAGGAAATCTGATCAAGGTATAATTGTGTTATCTAAATCCCTGTTGTAAACTAGGCTCAGGAAAGCACTGAAGGGGAAAGTTAACTGAGCTCTCAGATAGTGACAAAACTTGGACTGTTCAAAGGATAGAAAACAGTTGGGTAATACCTAAAGAGTAAATATTTTGTTTTTAGACATGCTAAGAATTTTTGACATTTAGAAAAAATATTCAAAAAGGCTCAATAAACTAACCAAGAACCCCAAACCTGAAACTTCCCATTTGAATTTGCCTTACTCTTATGTAAGTATCTTGAGACGAGAGTTCAAATGTTCTTATGCCACCTCAGTGCTGGGTTTTGCACGTGTGAACAGACAGCAGGCCCTGTGAAGGGTCAGTCGCTCCTTGAGCACTGGTGGAAATATTAGTTGGATCTTGATTGTTCTGTTTTGGATGTTCTACAAAGAGGATAAAACTTAACTTTTTTGTTTTTAACCAGTTGAGAAAGTTAGTCTCAGCTCTAAAATATGCTCATTAACTTGAACCTGAAATAATGCTTTTTTCTCTTAAATTCGGAGAATTGTGAGCATAATACTTTGCATGGAATTTTCTTTTGCCTTCTTTGAAAGTGTTTCTATTGGATCAAAAACCAAATGGGGTCCTGGTTTTGTCCGAGTGGGGGAAATAGCTAAAGATATAATCATCCATTCCCTTCCCTAGTTCCAAATGTTATTGAAATTACAGAAAACCGTCTGACCACTAGTTGAGGTCACTCCTTTCCTGTCCTTGCCATTCTCCCATGTCTGGTATAACATTTAGTGAAATTGGTAGGTGCATTTAGGGTTTTCATTTGTTTCTTTGTGTTCCCCTGAAATGTCATATGCTTCTCTGTAAGTGTGAACAATAGCACGATTTTCCATCTTGAATCAGATGTTCCTGGGTTCCAATCATACTTGGACAAATCCTACTGCTTCAGATTTCATAGCTGTGGCTAGACGTTTAAAGGGCTCATTTCTCACCTACTGTGTCTTGTCAGAGAATGGAGTTGAGATCTCTCTGAAAGGAAGAGACTGACCACTAGCTCAAATCTGTTGTGGAATTGAAGAAGATATGAGATGGAGTTTGAGAGGCTCGATCATAATATAGGCTGGCCAAGAATAACCAGAGAAATTGCTTGAACATGCAAAGTGACAAGGATATTGCCATGTCTAAACACAAGAAAGTGGAGGTTATAATCAAAATTATAACATTTTGATTTAGAATCATGGACTTCTACGATGGTCTAAACTATTTTTTTCCAAAGTGGATCATATAACCCTCTGGGGTGCTCAAATGAGGTCTGCAAAAGCAGATACCTACATTGTCTTCTGGATTATAGCCTGTAGCACAAAAGTTTTTGGTCACCAGGGTAGTGCTGAGCAATTTTTTCTGCAAAAGAGATGGTAGGCCAAATAGGTTTAGAAATCTATGATCTAACTCCTTAATGATTTTTCTTTAGACCAATAAGGCTGTATTTTAATTTTAAAATATTACTTCAAAAGCAATACATAATTATAAAAATTTTACAAAATATGAAAATCATAGGGGAGAATTACATTCTCTGAATTCTCCCTAATTTTTCTTGTATTTAAGTGCTACAAGAAATTATTTCTTTCAGAGCTTGACATGTTGACACACATAATCAGACTACTTAAATGAGATTATGTCTACAAAATAAGTCATATTTCAGGAGACATCATATTCATATGAAGTATATTTAAAATAGAGAAAAATAGATGCCAATGTGCTTAGAGATGCCAAGATTAATACTTGGGTATTTACCATTCAGTTAAATTTATGTTTCTAAAAAGCAAGACTTTTGCTTTTGCCATTTGCCATCAAGTTGATTGGGACTCAGGATGACCCCATGTCTTTCAGAGTAGAATATTGCCCTACAGCGTTTTCATGCTGTGACCTTTCCAAAGTAGATTTCCATGCCTTTATGCCCAAGCATCTCTGAGTGTGCTAGAACTGCCAGTTTGGGGGTCGCGTTTTCTTCCTGTGAAGATCTCTTGTTACACAGTCACTGTAATTTTCTGTTGTTTTGAGGTACTGTTGAATTGGTACATACTGGTACTGTGTACAGCAGAATGAAAGCCTGCCCGATCCTATACCTCCAGGCGATGCAGCCATGCTCCAGCCCTTCGTTAGAGCAGGAGCCCTGGGGGCATAGTGGCTTGCTTGTTCAGCCACTCACTGCAATATTAGGAGTTCAAATCTACCAGCCTCTCTGTGGGAGGAAGAAGAATTTTGTTTCCTTTCTGTACAGATTGATCACCTAAGAAAAGCCAGGGAGCAGTTCTACTTTGCCGTAAAGGGTTGCTGTGATTCTGAATGGACTTGGTGGGGGTTATTTTTGAAGCCAGGAGCATAACTTCCAACATCACAGGGACACACGAGCCACCCAGCATAACAAACTGGCAATGGTTGGTAGACGAGTGCTTAATGTTTGCACTACCTGTATACTCCTGGGAATAGCATACACACAGCATATTGTATATTGCTTTAAACATTCACATACATCAAAATCAACTTTTTTGATATGTAATCTTGTGAGTTTCAGCAAATGTAGCTCATGAATATGAGGTATCTTTCCATTTAGTTAGGTCTTTGATTTCTTCTTCTTTTTTTGGTAGTTTCCAGAATATGGCTTCGCACATATGTTGTTAGATGTATTGTTGCTGTTGTTAGGTTTCTTCTACCAGTCCCTGTACTTTCCAATATTTTTGCCAGCACCATAATTCAAATGTGTCAGTTCTCTCATTTTTTTGGGAGTCATTCTTACACATGTTAATATGGAGAGTATCATGACTCGGTCAACCCACTTCCTCCTCAAAGTGATCTCTTTGTTCTTCAACAGTTTAAGGAGTGTTTTTTGCAGCACATTTGCCCAGCTTCAGTCTTTTAGTTGTCAGTATTTTGCTTTTCTTTACTTTAAGTTGCAATCTATACTGAAGGCCACAGTCTTTGATTTTCATCAGAAAGTGCTTTAAGTCTTCTTTGCTTTCAGGAAACACATATGCCATATGAATAGTAAGGTTAGTAATAAGCCTACTTCCCATCTTGTTGGCCAGTTCTTGATATAGCACATAGCTTCTTAGATTACTTGTTTAGCCCACAGATTGAACAAATATGGTGAAGGTATATAGCGCTGGAATTCACCTTTCTATATTTTAAACCAAGCAGTATCTCCATTTTGTGTTCAAATAACTGCCTCTTGGTACATGCACAGGTTCTACATAAGCATAATGAACTATTCTGGGATTCCCATTGTTTGCAACTCTATGCATTGAAGATTCATACTGTCAAATACTTCCCCGTAGTCAACAAAACACAAGGAAACAACGTTCTCATATTTTTCCTCTTAGCCAAGTGCCAATTGATGTCAGGAACGATAACCCCCATTTCACATCCTCTTCTAAATCTAGATTGACTTTTTGGGCAGTTCCCAATATACCTGCTAGAGCAGTTTTTAAATTATTCCTGCATGAGTTAGTAGTGATATCGCTTGCTAATTTCCATATTCTACTGGGTCACCTTTCTTTGGAATGGTCTCAAATATGGATTTCTTTCAGATGGTTGTCTCGAAGTTGCAGTCCAGATGTCTTCCCTTAGACTAGTGAGTGCTTCCACTGCTGCATCGGCATGTTGAAACATTTCTATTGGTCTTCTGCCAGTTCTTGGAGCTGTGTTTTTTGCTAATGCCTTAAGTGCAGTTTGTGCTTCTTCCTTCATTACCATCGATTCTTGACCATTTGCTACCTCTTGAAATGGTTGAATGTCAACCAGTTCTTTTTGGTTCAATAACTTTGTGTCTTCTATCCATCTTCTTTTGATGCTTCATACATCATTCAATATTTTGTCCATGGAATTCTTCAATATTCCAACTGGATAGTGTGAACTTTTTTTTCAGTTCTTTCAGCTTGAAATATGCTGATTTTCTTCTTCTCTTTTGACTCTCTAACTTCAGGTCTTTGTACATAACATTATAATATTTTATTTTGTCTTCTTGAGCTGCCCTTGGCAGTTTTTGTCTAGCTCTTTTACTTCATGTGCTTTACTTTATATTACAGAGCAGACTAGAGACTCTTCTGATACCCACTTGGATCTCATCTTTCTTATCTGTGTAATGATCTTTCACTTTCTTCATGTCTTAAAAAATTTTTTAATCAAGGCAATTTTATTGGGAGGGGGGGTATCACTGCCCTCTGATGGTCATGGGAACTACCAGCCTTGCTCCTGAGAGCTGCTGTTGGATTTGAACCGCCAAGCCAGTGGGCCACAGTCTTGCACTCAAGCACTATGCCACCGGGGCTCAGCCACCAGGGCAATTTTTTCAGTTCTTTATGTTTCGTCTGCTTTTGCAACTTTTGCTTTCTGACAGCCAATAATCATCAATGCCTTTTGATCACATGTTCAGACTGAAGCAGTTGGTAGAATTTTTTGATTTCTTCATCACTAGCTTGAGCGATTGGTGTGTAGGTTTGAATAGTAGTTGTGTTAACTGGCTTATAGTTACTATTCTGCCACCATTAGCACTGTACTTCAAGATAGAGCTTGACTTTTAAAAAATCATCTTATTGGGGGCTCATGCAGCTCTTATCACAATCCATCCATACATACACTTTTTATCAGGCACATTTGTACATCCATTGCCCTCATCATTCTCAAAACATTTGCTTTCTATTTAAGCCCTTGGCATTGGTTCCTCATTTCACCTCCTGCCTCCCTGTTCCTTTCTCCCTCATGAACCCTTGATAATTTTATAATAATAATAATAATAATAAGTTATTATTACTTTGTCATATCTTACACTGTCTGATATCTCCCTTAACCTACTTTCCCATTGGCCATACCTTAGGGAAGAAGTTATATGCAGATCCTTATAATCGATTCCCCCTTTCTACTCCACCTTCCCCCCACCCTCCCAGTATTGCCACTCTTGCCACTGGCCCTAAAGAGAATATCTGTCCAGGATTGCCTATGTTTCTGGTTTCTATCTGAACCAATGTACTTTCTCTGGTTCAGCTGGATTTGTAAGGCAGAATTGAGCTCATGGTAGTGGAGAGGAGGAAGCATTAAAGAACTAGAGGAAAGTTGCCTATTTAATCCTTGCTACACTGTAACCTGACTGGCTTGTCTCCTCCCAGCAACTCTTCTGTAAAGGGATGTCGCTTTACCTACAGGTGGACTTTGGGTCCCCAACCAGTACTCTACCTCACTTACAATAATATAATTTTCAGTTCTTAGATGCCCGATACCTGATCCCTTCGAAACCATGTAGCCACACACACTGGTGTGCTTCTTTCATGTGGGCTTTGTTGCTTGTGAGCTAGATGGCTGCTTTTCTACCCTCAAGGTTTTAAGAAACCATGCACAATATTTTTTGGTGGCCGGGCACCATCAGCTTTCTTTACCGTATTTGCTTATGCATGCATTTATCTTCAGCAGTCATATCAGGAAAGTGGGCACACAATGATACAATTTCATGTTCTTTGATGCTTGATTCCTGTTCCCCTTGGCACCTCTTGGTTGCACAGGTTGGTGTGCTTCTTCCATGTGGACTTTGTTGCCTGTGAGCTAGATGACTGCTTGTTTACCTTCAAGCCTTTAAGACTTCAGATGCTATATTTTTTGATAGCTGAGCACCATTAACTTTCTTCACCACATTTGCCTATGCACACATTTGTCTTTAGTGATTGTGTTGGGAAAGTGAGAATCATAGAATGCCAATTTAAATGAACAAAGTGTTCTTGCATTGAGGAAGTACTGGAGTGGAGGCCCAATTTGTCATTTTTTTTTAAACCCAGATGTGACACCATTCCTCCTGAATTTGTCATTTCTGGGATAGATAGTAAGCCATATGACTCAACATTGCCAATACCATCAATTTCAGTTCATGGAGGCATTCTATATGAGTTTTGGTGACTTCCAATTTTTCTGGGTTCATACTTTGAATATTTCATGTTCCAAATATTAATGGATATTTGCAGCTGTTTCATCTCCTTTTGAGTTATTTCCCATCAGCAAATGAAGGTGCTGGAAGTTTTCTTTAATTTGCATCTAAGTAGGCTTTGAGGATGTCTATCTTCCCCACTCATATTTTGGTGCCTTCCAACCACAGAACACATCTCCCTTATCTTCACTCTATCTGCTTATATTGCACTGTGATTCATGAAGGTTTTCTGTGACTAATGCCTCAGAAGTGAACAATGTGCACTTGCCTACTTATCCTGTTCTTAGTTTGAAGCTCTGCTAGAATCTGCACACCATGGGTGACCCTGCTGCCATTTGAAATACCAGTTGCCAGCATCACAGCACTAGCAAGCCACTGGAGTAAAACAAACTGACAGATGAGAAGTGGATATGCAATAGCAATTTCATATTTGTTTGTGGTAGCTTGAATAGCATTTATATTTGTGCACATTCCAATGAAAAGTGTTCTAACAGAATGCAGAAATTTTCAAATTAGTTAATATCATATGCAGGTAAGATATTGAGGATGGTAATTCCAAAAGAATTGCAAGTTAACTGCCAGAAATTCAGAAGAGTTTGTGGAACAAGGCATGTTATTAGTGGCATCAAATGGGTCTTGACTAAAAGCAGAAAATACTAGAAAGATGGCCATCTATGTTTTATTGACTTTTAAATGGGATTTAACTGTGTGAATTATTAAAAAAATAAGGAAACATTGTAAAGAATGGGAAATCCAGAACATTTAATTGTGCTTATTGAAACCTGTTCATGGACTAAGAGGGAGTCAATTTGAATATAACAAAGGGGATACTGCGTTGTCTAACATGAGGAAAGATATGGGTCAGGGTTGTTTTCTTTTACCTTTACTTATTCAGTCTGTATGCTGAGTGAATTATCCAAATACCTGGACTATATTAATAATAAAGTGACATCAGGTTTGGAAGCATATTCATTAAGAACCTGAAATTTACAGTTTTGCTCGCTAATAGTGTAGATGATTTGAAGAGTTTAATGATGAAGGACCAAGAACATGGATCTCAGTGTTTTTGTTAGGTGCCATCAGTTCCATTTGGATTCACAAGGACCCTATGTGCAACGCAGAGTACATCTGAAAATAAAAAAATAACAAAAATCCTCAAAACTGAAGTCGTAGCTGGCATCATGATAATGGGACCAGGTATAGAAATTGTCCAGGATTGCATTTCATTTATACCCACAATCAACACCCATGGAAGCAGCAGTGTGATAGGTAGGTTGGTTGTGCCAACCTGGCCAATAGGAACGTGTGGTATTAATCAAGTCACAGTTTGATTGGAGGGCAAAGAGATAAATGGCTCAGCAAAGCCCGTCCCTCTCGCTCCTGCTCTCTGGTGATCAGACCAGTGAGAGGTCGTTCTACTAAGTTCTCTGCCTCAACTTGTGAACCATACTACCTGTCGGACAAACCAACCCATGGATAGGTAGCTAGAGCTTGAGGTTCCTTCAAGACCTTCTTTGGCATGCAGCTAGTGTGTACAACAGCTAGTGTGTACATCACTTGAGTTTGAGGCTGGTGGATTCTGTCACCCTGCATTGCTTGAATTTGATATCCCATCCAGGCCTGTTTTGTTAAGCTCTTGAGCTGCTGATTGGCTCTGACCTGACCTGCTGTTTGCTGCTTGTGGGCAGACTCTGCCTGTATTGCCTGAGGGAAGACCTAGCAACTCTCTTGAGTTGAACGACTTCCAATATATTAATTTCCACAGAAGTGAGTTTAACTGAGCCCTCCTTATTGCTTTGTTGATTTATTAGCTGTTATATTTCCTTATGTTGTATAAATATTTATATATAATCATAAGTGTTCTGGTTTTGTTTCTTTAGAGAACCCTGCCTAGCACAAGCAGTTAAGCATTTTACTGGCATATTACACTGGACAGATCTGATGCAAGCAGTAGTAAAAGTAGTGAAAGTCAATGAAGTCATTTTGAGCATAATGGTGAACTTCATCCAAGCCTTGATTTTCAGTTACTTGTGAAAGCTGGACAGTGAATGAGGAATACCAAAGAAGAATTGATGTCTTTGAATTATGGTGTTGGTGAAGAATATTAAATACCTATATACTCAGATAAAAGCTAAGGCACCTAATTTTACCACCAAGAACTGGGGGACTTTTTCAACATAAAAAATGTGCTGAAGTAAGCTATGCCAAGACTCATGGAGATTTCCAAGAAACTCCAGGCCCACAGATGTGGAAAAGAGTTAAGACTTCCCCTTAGAGCTGATATCCAGAATTCAGCCTCCAAAACTATGGGAACATCAATTTCTTTTTGTTCAATCCATTCCTGTATTATATGTGTGTTGTAGTCACTCTAGATAATGCATGTAACTTTGGTGGTGTAATGGGATGCTCGGTGGATGCTAACCACAAGGTCCAAGGTTCAAAACTTCTAGCTACTCCATGGGAGAAACATGAGACTTTCTGCTCCTGTAAAGATTTACAACCTGGGAAACCCAAAGGGGTTTCCTATAGGCTTGCAATGAGTTGGAATGACAACATGGAGTTGCAGTGAAACCACATTGAGTTGGAATGAGTTGGAATCAACTTGATGGTTGTGAGTTTAATCTGGAAATAATGAAAATGGTTTGTTCCTACTGATTGTCATAGGGAACATATGAATTTATTAAAATCTCACACCTCTGTAATTATGGTCTTAAGATAAATAATTAGAGGTGGATTTGCTGCACTTTAAGAGTACCTTCAGTTTAAATCAGTTTACAATTCCATTAATATTTAGAGTACGAGTTTAGCTGCACTCCTGCAGACATTATGAATTAAAAATAATGCCAATGATCACTCAAGAAGCACAGTCTCACTGTTTCCTGTACAATAGATTACTTTCACATCTTCCATCACATCTCTCACACATTGAATGACTGTCTGTCCTTCTTGCTAGGTTTATAAATCCCAATAGCTTTAGGCACATTTGGTTTGGGCCCATAAATACTTGAGCCAAATATACATCTTCAGGTGCCTAGAAAATCTTAATTAGGATAGAATTGACATGACAAGAGCAAGAATGGTTCTTTGTACATAGTAGTCATTAGTCTGGTTAGGCATTGCATTCAAGCTGCATTAACAATACACTCTAGTTATAAGTGATTCATTAGGTCTATTTAAAAAAATGAACACTAGGAGTTTGAGCAAGGTCAATTGTTATAGCATTATACACCTTTTTCTTTATATAGTCAACATTCTTGCTGCTTCAAAAAAATACACAGAACACCAAGAATACTTATATAATGACCAAAGACCCTATATTAAAATACTGGAGCATAATCTATGTTTAGAGGAAAATCACCCTGTGTCAACCTAGAACCTGGCGGGAAAAAGATTACATTCTCAAATTGAGGGATTTGAATAAGGTTAGTGAAGGGTTTCATTATAAGGCTGTGGACAGTGTGGGGAAACCACTCGACGTGGTGCACAACGTGTCAGGGAGTGTGCAGAAGCAACTTCTTCAACTTTCCTCAAGTTAGCCAGTCGACTTGCCTGCCACAACTCTTCATTGGTCAACTACTACCGGCAGTTTGAGCATAAGAAAGCCTCTTCATACACAAAAAGTCCACTCACGTGAATACGGGAAATCATTCTGAAAATAAACCATGATCACAAATACAATCAGCAGTCTCTGACAAATTTGCATTCAATTTTATTTCTTGAAGAAACACATACTTCACACAAGATGTATTTTCACTTGAATATATTAGTTTCTTAATAAACTATTAAGGCAAGATACACCCTTACAGGAGAGTTTCATAGAACATATCATTAACCTATTCAATGTAGGCAGCAGTGGTGGCCACCAGGCCCTCAGCCACAGCAAGGACTGTAAGAGTGGCCCAGGACTGAGCAGTGTCTCCTTGTCTTGTCCTTATGGCCACCGTGAGTTGGAACCTGCCCCGTGACACCTAACAACAACAGCAGTCACCTTGTACAAGAGGAAAACATGAGCTTGAGTCCCAGCTTTTTCATCCACCACTATTGTGACTCTGGCAAAGTTGGTTACTATCTTTAAGTCCTGATTTTTCTAAAAAGCTAGAGTCTATGAAGAAGAATGGGGCATCAGGATTGGAAGAAGGCATATTGACAACCTGTGATATTCACATGACACAACCTGACTTGCTGAGGATGGCTTGAGACACCTGCTGATGATGCAGCCTTTAAAATTCAGTGTATAGGAAGATTCAAATTCTCACAACTGGACCAATAGACAGCATCCTGAGAAATGGACAACAGTTTGATTTTGTCGTGGATTTCATTTTACTTGTGTCCATCAGTCACTTCTGATTCACAGCTAGCCTATCAGGCAGAGTAGAACTGCCACTGTGTGTTTCCAAGATTGTAACGTTTTACACAAGTAGAGAGCCTTGTCTTTCTCCTGAGGTGTGCTTGGTGGTTTCCAAATGCTGACCTTGTGATTAGCAGCCCAGCATGTCACCAGGACCCTGTGGCTCTTAGAAAGAGCTGTAAAAAAAATGATGAATTGGTAAAATCCATTTCAGAACACTTCCTTTATGTGTTGAAGAGCAAGGATGTCTGAGGACTAAATTGCACCTTAGCTAAGCCTGGATATTTTCAGTCACCTCGTACATATGTGAGAGCTGGACAGCAAATAAGGAAGACTGAAGAAGAATAAACGAATTTGAATTATGGTGTGGGTGAAGAAAATCAAAAGTAGTGTGGAATGCCAGGACAACAAAGAAATCTGTCTCAGAAGAAATACATCCATCGTGCTCTTTTTAAATGAAGGTGGTAAAACTTTGCCCCAGTTACATGTTGTTAGACGAGACCAGTCCCTGGAAAATGACAGCATCCTTGGTAAAGTAGAACATCAGCAAAAAAGAGGATGGCAAACAAGGAGATGGATTGACAATGAACATATTATATGAGCATAACAATAGGCTCAAACATAACAGTTGTGTGGATGGTGCAGGGGTACAGTGTTTGGGGCTGTTGTGCAGAGGGTTGCTATGGCTGAAAACTGACTCAGTGGCTCCTAATATAATAAATGGCAGACCCTTTTGCCCTGGAAGCAGAGGTCGGACATGCCTCTACACTCCACGCTTCTTTACCCTACTCTGACACCAGCCTTTCTTCTCACAGCACTCTGCATCTATTCTAGGCTCAACAGTTCCTTCAAGGGGAAGCACAGAATCTACAGACAATACTCATGATTAAGAGGGGCATTTAAGGGGAGAAATTCATAGGTTATCACAAACCAGGACTAGGTTAAGATTTCAGTCATTCGTCCACAGCAACGTTTCTGCACCTAGCAGCCAAGTCTCTCTCCAGATCTCAACTTTTCAGCCACTTGACTCTGTGGGTCAGGAAGCCAACCTGATGCCCTGCCTCACACGCTTCTAGTCTTGCTGCTCTTTCTCTGTTGTTTTATGGCCTTATTGCTTTAGCCACTCCTATCTCTTGTCTTAGCCTCCCCCACAGCAGACAACAGTGGCAGACCTGCTCTGCTTCCAGTGGCCCCGGCGTTTCTGTTTCTTCCTACCAATGTGGCTCATCCCTATTGTTAGGTGGGTGGTCACAAACACTGTACAATTCCCTCCATTAGGGATACACCTGTCCTACTTGCATAGTCCCATCCAATCATTTGGTGTGAGCTACAGAGACGTGGGTGTTGTTGTTGATGATGTTAGGTGCCATGGGGACAGTTCTGACACATGGTAACACCGTCGAACAGAACAAGACACCACACAGTCCTGTAACGTGCCCACGATATGTGTGACTTCCTGTTGTAGGCCCTGTCTCGATCTATCGCATAACTTTTTGACATGTATCTTGCAGTGCAGTGCTATCTGTGACAGAATACAATCTATCTTAATATAAGGAAATCCAATTGTAGCTATGTTTCAAATGTATGCACCATCCAGTCAAACTAGAGATGAAGAAATTGAAGAATTTTGCCAACATCTTCATTCTTTTAATCATGTTATTGGGCCTCATAAAACTCTTATCACAATCCACACATACATCGACTGCATGGCAAGCACATTTGTACATTTGTTGCCATCATCATTCTCAAAACATTTGCAATCTACTTAAGCCCCTGGTATTAGCTCCTCATTGTCCCCCTACCTGCCCACTCCCTCCTCTCTCATAAACTCTTGAAAATGTATGAATTATTATTATTTTGTCCTATCATACCCTGTCCACAATCTACTTTCACCCACTTCAGTGTTGTATGTGTACCCCAGGGAGGTGATTATATAGAGAATCTTTTAATTGGTTCCCCATTTCTATTTCACCTTCCCTCTGCCCTCCCAGTGTCACTACTCTCACCACTGGTCCTGAAGGAATCATCTATCCTGGATTCCCTATTTCCAGTTTCTATCTGTACAAATGTACATCCTTGGGTCTAGTTGGATTTGTAAGGTAGAATTGGAATCATGATAGTCGGGGAGGGGTGGGAGAGAAGCACAGATGAAGTAGAGAAAAGTTGTGTGTTTCATCATTGCTATACTGTACCCTGACTGGCTCGTCTCATCTCTGCGACCCTTATGTAAGGAGATGCCCTGTTACCTACAGATGGACTTTGGTCCCCAATCTGTACTCCCCCTCATTTACAATGATATAATTTTTATTTCTTTGATGCCTTATACCTGATCCCTTTAACACCTTGTGATCACAAAGGTTGGTGTGCTTCTTCCCTGTGAGCTTTGTTGCTTTTGAGCTAGATGGCCGCTTGTGAGCCTTCAAGCTTTTAAGAGTCCAGATGCTATATCTTTTGATAGCTGGACACTATCAGCTTTCTTCACCACCTTTGCTTCTCATACATTTGTCTTCAGCAATCATATCAGGAAGTTTGACGCACAATGATATGGTATTTTGTTCTTTGATGCCTGATACCTGATCCCTTCCATCCCGCGTGTTCATGCAGGCTGGTGTGTGTCTTCCTACTGAGCTTTGTTGCTTGTGAGTTAGATGACTGCCTGTTTACTTTCAAGCCTTTAAGACCCCAGATGCTATATCTTTTGATAGCCAGGCACCATCAGCTTTCTTCACATTTGCTTATGCACACATTTGTTTTCAGCAATTGTGTCAGGAAGGTGAGCATCATGGTATGCCAATTCTATTGAATTGTGTTCTTACACTGAGGAAGTACTTGAGTGGAGGCCCAATGTCCATCTGCTGCCTTAATACTAAACCTATAAGTATATACATGTAGATCAATTTGCCCATCATCATATATAAATATATTTACCTGTGTACATGTCTGTATTTAGACCTCTGTAAATGCCCTTTGCCTCATATTTTTCTCCTCTATTTCTTTTGACTTTCTTCTTCTCCCAGTTTCATGTTCAGTCTTCTTGTGAGTTTCAGTAATTTCTCTTGGTTACATTACCCTTGATCAATTCCCTACTAGGCCTCTGACACCCTCCTTATGATTGATTTTGGATCACTTGTTGTTCTCTTGTCCCTGGGTTGGTCAACACCACCTCCTGTTTCCCACATCCCTATGTCCCCCTGCCAACCGTCAGTCTCATTTTCTCCTCCAGACTGTTCATCCAGCCTTCTTATCTCGATAGACCTGCAGAGAAAACCATATGCACAGAAAAGTAACAAAGTGACAAAACAAAATAAAATAATGAAAATAACAGCAACCAAAAAACCAACGTACTGCCAAAATATATAAATAAGTAAAAAAATAAAATAAAAATAATAATAGCGACAGAAAAACCTGTAAATAGTTCTAGATCTATTTGTTAAACTCTGGAAGTATGCTCTGCTTGAGTCTGAGGGGTACCACACCTTGACCCCACAGTGTATCCTCGACACTGCCTTAGTACCTCCATGCTCTGCTTCCCCTGCTGCTGTGCTGCCCGACCTTAGTGTTTTGCTTTGGTTTTGTGAGGTCCCAAATGAAATATTTCAACAAACTGATGAGGAACTGGAAGCATCCCCTTTGTTATGCCAAGAAATTTAGAAGAACTGGTCAGTTGACTGGAAGACCTTCATATTTATTATACCCATTCCAAAGACAGGCAGGTCACCAGAATGCGCAATTATAGAATAATATCGTTGATACTATATGCAAGTAAAATTCTGCAGAAAATCATTCAGCAACCACTGAAGCATTACATCGACGGGGAACTGCCAGAAGTTTGGGTCAGAGTCAGAAGAGGACATAGACTAAAGATCGTCTTGCTGATATCAGATGGAACTTGGCTGAAAGCAGAGAATACCAAAAAGAGATTTATTTAGGTTTTACTCATTTTGCCAAGGTATTCAACTCTGTGGATTGTAACAAACTACTGGGAGCCCTTACATAATGGCAATTACAGAATTCTTCATTGTGCCCTTGTCCAAACTGTATGCGGTTTAAGAGGCAGCGTGTGAACAGGGCAAGGGAAAGCTGTGTGGCGTAGAATCGGAAAAGGTTTGCCTCAAGGTTGTAGTCTCTTACCAGGCTTACTCAGTCTGTGTGCTGCGCGACTGCTCAGAGAAATTGGATTTTATGAAGAGGAATGCAGCATCAGGATTGCAAGAAGCCTTATGAACACCCTGCATTATGCAGATGACATAGCCATGAAATCAAAGTGGACTTGAAGGACTTACTGATGATAATCAAGGATTTCAGCCTTCAGGGTGGATTATAACTCAGTGCAAAGAACACCCAAATCCTCATCGCTGGACCACTAGGTAACACCCTAATAAATGGAGAAATGATTGACATTGTCAAATATTTTCTCCTCTTTGGACCCACAATTAGTACTCCCGGGAGCAGCAGTCACGAGATCAAAAGACGCATTGCATTAGGTCAATCTGCTAAACAAGACCGCCTTAGTCTCCTGAAAGGCAAGAATATTACTTTGAGGGCTAAGGTGCTTCTGACCCCAGCCATGGTATTTTCAGTTGCCTCATATGTCTTTGAAATTTGGACATGGATAAGGAAAACTAAAGAATTGATGCATTTGAATTGTCGTGCTGAAGAAGTATACAGAAAGTAACATGGACTGTCAAAAGGACAAACAACTCTGTCTTGGAAGAAATACAATCAGAATGTTCCTTGGAGGGAAGGATGGTGAGACTTTGTTTTGCATATTTTGGACATGTCAGGAGAGACCAGTCCCTGAAAAAAAGTGTTCTGTTTGGTAGAGTAGAGGGGCAACACAGGAGGGTAAGACCTTCAAGAAGATGGATTGACACAGTGGCTGCAAGAATGGAGTCAAGCATAGGCACAATGTGAGGAAAGCACAAGACATGGCAGTGTTCAGTCCTGTTGTACATACGGTTGTTGTGTTAGTCCGGGTAGACTAGAGGAACAAATTTATAGACACGCATATGGATATAAGGGAATGGTTTATATACAAAAGGAATGGAACACTGAGAAAGCATCCCAACCCAGTCCAGTTCAAAGTCATATGTCCGATATTAGCCCATATGCCCAATACCAGTCTATAATATCTCCTTCCAACTCATGAAGTTACAGGTCTGTGAGTGCAGAATCCCAGCGCTGGCAGAGGTCTCCCCATGGCTCCTCGTTTCCAGGGCTGAGGGTCCATCAACAGCATCCAGTGGTGGCAGAAGCAAATCATCACTGCCGGGCGTCCCCACGTGGCCTCTCCAGCTTCAGAAGTCTGGCTCCATCAGGGTAAAGCTGTGTGGTTTCTCCCCAGGCTCCTCAGATGCTGCCATTTTGTCTTGTCCGTCATTCATCGTCCCTGAGACTAACTCCCAACAACCTGGGAAATAGCGTCTCACGAGGGAAATGTCACGAGATTTCCCAGACGTATCAGGAGAAAGCCATGCTCACATGGAAGCCTCATTGGCTACTCCATGGCTATCTCCAGATTAACAGGCTAGACTCCACCCCTACATCTCAATTATGAAATTAACATAAGCACAGGACCGTTATAGTTGTTATGGGTTGGAATTGAGTCAATGACAAAAACAGCAACAGTTTTCTTCTGCAAATTGGGGCTCAGAATTTAAGCGCTAATATCTTCCCTCTCTTAGATTTTATTGTTTGTAATCCTTGAATCATAGAGATTGATGTGCTTCTTCTTTATGGACAATAGCAACATTTGTTTTGGATAAAAGTGGTAAATATCAAAGTACTGAAAAGTCATTGTTGTTAGGTGACCCGTTTGTTGTTGCTACCTCGGCAGAAAACTTCTTAAGGCTTTTCAGGCAGTAATGATGATAACGATGAGTATTTTAAGCAAGAAAGGGACTTGAGAAAGTTAATCGTGGAACAAATGTTTATATTATGTGGGTAGGTTACTAAGCACAATTGTAAGATGAATTTTACAGCTACTTTTGCTGTATTCTGTACCATTCCCATCTCTTAATTAGAAGTGGCTTTTATCCTGAACGTTATGTTTATCTTCTACATTCTTTTTTTCTTCTTAATAGTATATATCCCTAAACAATATATTGTGTTGGTTAGTTTTGCTTGATTAAGCCTTCATAAAAATGGTGTCATTATGGAAGCTTTCTTTATCCAAATAGAAATAGCATGTTTAAGTAGGGCAAGCTTGACAGTACAATGATCCATTGTGATTACTGTTTACATGCTTGTGTTTTTTTATTGTCATCAGTACTATGTAATTTGGTCTTGCAACTGATTAGTTAATTAGGAATTAGAAGAGTGATATGTAAATGTTACTGCCTAATGGACAGAATGATTTATTAGAAGTATATATTTGTGCAATTTCACCTGCTCTTTTGTTTGGAAGACCGAGTGCCAAACCTAAACATGTGTGCTCATGGCATACTGTGGCCAGCTTTCAAAGAAAACTCAGCCAAAGTTGAACTCTTCTCAAGAATATTTCTGTTGATTGCGTGCCAGTGGTGTCAGGTTCATTTTCAAATGCATCTATATATATATATATATTTTCCCCATTTTATTGGTGGCTGTTACATCTCTTGTTACAGACCACATGTCAATTGAATCCCACATATCCATACATATATTTCCTCCTCCTTTCTAGACATTCGCTTTCCACTGAGTCCCTGCCAAATGCTTATCGCCCCCTGATAGATTGTAGATTGTTATCTATTTTCACATCACCCACCAACTGCCATCTCCTTCCCCTCTGGTTTCTGTTGTTCTTCCCCCTGGATGGGAGTGTGTGGTTCTGTGACATTCTTTGCGAACAGTAATCCCCTCCCCACCTCTCCCACCCTTCCCCTACCCTTTTGGTATCTCTTTTCCCATTCCTTCCTGGGTTTCATATGTCATGAGTTTTATCACTTGCCTATACCTATGCATATGCTCCTGTGTAGTCTAGATTTGGAAGTGGCAATGGGGTCATGATAATGGTGGTGGGGGGGGCTAAAGGGAAGGGTGGGTGGGTGAAGAGACCTCAAGGGATCAGAGATCTATTGCATGACCCATTAGTGCCCAACAGTACCCTGATTGACTCATCCCTCCCTGTGACTCCTCTTGGGGAGATGTTCCATTGTCCATCGATGGACTTTGGGTCTCCGCTCCAACCCTCCTCCATTCTCATCAATCAATTTTTGTTTATTGTTTGTTTGGAATCTTCTGATGCCTGTCCCCGGTCCTGATGACACCTCAGGATCACCCTGGCTGGTGTGCTTCTGCCGTGTTGACTTTTTGCTTAACTGTTGGGTGGCCACTTGTTTAACGTCAGCCTTTAAGACCCCAGACACTGTATCTTTTAATGGGTGGGCACCTTCCTCTGTCTTCACCATCTGCTTATGCACTCATTTTGTCTTCATCGATGTGTGTGTGTGTAGGGGAGGGGGGTGGGTAGTGAGCATCACAGAATGTAATTTGTTAGAACAAAGTGTTCTTGTATTGAGGGGAAGATATGAGACCCAAGGCTCTTCTGCAGCCTCAGTGTCTTGCCTTAGATATGGTATATGTATTAAAACCCAATAATAAAACATAGGAGCACAAGTACTCATGGTGTAGTAGTCAAGCACATGGGCACTAACCGAAAGGTCAGCCATTCAAATCCACCCACCATCCCATGGGAGAAAAATGCAGCCTTCTGCTTCCATAAAGCCTAGAGTCTTGGAAATCCTGCAGAGCAGTTCTCCTCTGCTCTACCAAGCCTCTATTCTTTGGCGACGACAATGGGCTTGTTTTTTCCCTATAGCATGTAAGAAACATTTTACTCCACTGAAGACAGTAAATCGAGAAGACAAAACCAGGTGAAAAGACTTAGAAGGAAAACATCTGACAATGATTATCAAATGCTTGTTGTGTTTATTTGAGGTGCAACAAGCGAAATCAAACTCCATACTTTCCCTTTTCCCGGATCTAACCTCTGTTTCTAGGAATTACAAAAAAAAAAAAAAAAAAAGAAGAAGGCAGTTTGTAGTTCAGAGAGTTCTCACTTCACAGCTTCAGCTTGGATGAGCCCAGAAACTGACTCTGGCATATAAAATTACACTTTTAACCCTATGTGAGGATGTGCACACTTGCTTTTGCCAGTTGCCTGCAGACGCATAGAGGGGATATGCCCAAACCCAACCCACCGCTGTTGAGTCTGCTCAGATTATAGCACCTCTTCAGGACAGAGAACCGCCCCATAAGCTTTGCAAGGCTCCCACCGTCATGAAAAAAAAATACTGCCTCATCATGGTCCCGCAGATAGACTTCATGGGTTTCAACAGAACCCTGCTGTGTAGTAGCAGAATAACTGCTGCACCACCCGCGCTCCTATATATAGTCCAAGCACGCTACTGTTAAGTCAACTCTGATACCTGGTGACCTTACTGGATACACCAGAACCGTTTTTTTTAGAGTTTCCAAAGCGAAACATCTTTATGGGAACAGACTGCTACATCTTCCTGCCACCCAGTCGCTGATGCATTTGCACCCCCTTTGGGGCAGCAGCTGAATACTATGCACAGGTTCACTAGGGCACGTTTTATGTAATATGCTATGGTGAGGTGCTATCATGTGGACTCTGGATCCTAGGGACCCAATGTACAGTGGAATGAAACACTGCTGGTCTAGTCGCATCCTCAGTCACTGTTATTCATGGGGCCTTTGTTGCAGCCATGGTGCCAGTCCATCTCAGGGAGGTCATGTCCGCCCTAAGGACATGATGCTTGAGACAAAGCCTCTGCGCCCTCTCTTCTAAAGAGCTTTCTGGTTGTACTTCTTCCAAGACAGGTTTGTTTGTCCTTCTCCCAGTCCCTGATGCTCTCACAGTCTTTACCAATGTTATAGCAAATGCAGCAATTCTTCTCTGGTCTTCCTTATTCATGGCTCAACTTTCAAAAATACCCTAACGTTGAGCCATACAGACCATAGTTCTCAAAGTGGCATTTTTGCACTTTACATAGAACTCGAGTCGCAGATATGCCCAGTGCCACAGGTTATTTGATTTCTTGACGGCTCTTTCTATGAGGGTTGATTGTGGATCCAAGTAAAATGAAGTCTTTGACAACTTCCACGTGTGGTATCCTCTCCAGTGGTTAGGTCATCCTTTTTGGTTGAGTAGAGGGTCAGTGAAAAAGAAGACCCTCTCCAAGGTGGTTTGACACAGTGGCTACAACAATGAGCCCCAACACAGGAGTGATTATGAGCATGGTGCAGAACTGAACAGTATTTTGTCTGTTGTACACGAGATCACTAAGTGTTGGAGTGGATTTGCACTCACAGCACAGAACAATAAAGGCAAGCTACTTAATATTACAAATGTTTTTTGAGGTGTTGATAGAGGTGTCTTAATGTAAAATTCTGTTGTTCTGTAAAACACCATATTCCCGTGTCTTTTTAATCATCCCCTCATTCTTTTTCTTGAAGTGGAACTGATACTGCGCCATTACACACATCATCACCACCCAGAGCAAGTCATCCAACATCACTAGCAGTTTAGGAGCCTGCCTGTCTCCATTCCATGTCCTTATTTCCTCAAAGTAGCCACTTTCTGACATCTGTCACTAGAGATTAGGTCTGTTGGTTCTTGTAAACTATAGAAATAGGGTCATGAAGTTTGTTGTTGTTTGTCTAGCTTTTTTGACTCCAGATTGTGTCTGTGAGTGATTGTGTCTGTTCAGTTATGTGGTTGCTAATCATGGCAATTTGTTCTTTTCTATCGCTAGGTAGTACTTTATTCTGTGAATTCAACATTTATGTTTTTAATCTATGACCAGTACACTATTGGGCTGTCTTCATCTTTTAGCTATTAAGAATAATGTTTCTATGGACATGCTTGTGATTTTTTTTCTGCTTTTATTGTCCCTGGGTCATATGCTCAGTTTAGTAGATACTGCCAAACAGTTTGCTAAGTTGTGGTAACAATGTTTATTTCTTCCAACTTGGTTTAAGAGCCCACCAGGTTTTCTATATCCCCACCAGGGCTTTGTGGTGTAATTTTAAAAAAGCATTTGCTTATATTTATTGCATTTTAGTTATTCTGGTGGGTATATGGTAATATTATTATAATTAGTATTTCCATGATTACTAAAGTTTTAGACATTTTTATTTGATCATTTGAAGACCCTCTATTTTAAGTGTTAGTTTTATCCATTTAAGCAAAACAAAATTTATGTCTCCCACTTATCTTCTTATCTGTAGAGACCTATTTTTAAAATGTGAGTCATTTTTTCACTTATATTATGAATACATTCTCCATTTCTATGGCTCATTTCACTCTTTGTTTTTTGTTTTTTTTGGGGAGGGGCATCACTGCTCTCCAGTGGTGGGAGTAGGAGGCCCAGCCCCACTGCTGGAATTGAACCTCCATCCCAGTGGGCCGCAGTCCCACGCACAACCACTACGCCACCGGGGCTCAGCCCCTCATTTCACTCTTATGATGACTTGATAGTTGAAGGTCCTGGTTTCTATTAAGATATTAAGAAATTTTAGAAGAGGAGGAGGGCGAAAGGAGGTGGTGTTGACTGGCTCAGGGATAAGGGAACAACAAATGATTCAAACTCAGTGACAAGGTGGGTGTGAGAGGCCCGATAGGAATAGATCAAGAGTAATGTAACAGAGAGAAAATACTGAAACCCAAATGGAGGCTGAACATGATAGTGGGACCAGAGGAAAGTAAAAGGAAATAGAGGAAAGAACAGGGAGGTAAAGGGCATTTATGTACACAGGTGCATATACTTACATGTGATAATGGGGAGATAGTTCAATGTGAATATACTTAATAGGGTTGGTATTAGGACAGCAGGTGGGCATTGGACCTCCACTCAAGTACTTCCTTAGTGCAAGAATATTTTGTTCAATTAAATTGCCATTCCATGATGCTCACCTTCCTGACACAATCACTGAAGGAATATGTGTGCATAAGCAAAAGTGGTGAAGAAAGCTGATGGTGCCCAGCTATCAAAGGATATATTGTCTGGGGTCTTAACAGCTTGAGTAAACAAGCGGCCATCCAGCTGGGAAGCAACAAAACCCACGTGGAAGAAGTACACCAGCCTGTGTGACCACAAGGTGTCGAAGGGATCCGGTATCAGGCACCAAAGAACTAAAAATTATACCATGATAAATGAGGGGGAGTACAGATTGGGGACCCAAAGCCGTACCAATAGGTGAACTGAGGGGGTTGCAGGGAGGAGGTGAGCCAGTCAAAGTACAGTGTAATAACAATGAAATATACAACTTTTATCTAGTTCTTAAATGCTTCCTCCCACCTACTATCATGATCCCAATTCTACCAGACATATCCAGCTAGACCAGGGGATGTACACTGGAGTCAGAAACATGGGGAATTTAGGATAGATGATCCCTCAGGACTAGTGGTGGGAGTGGTGATAAAGGGAGGGTGGAGGGATGGTGGAATAGAAAGGGGGAACCAATTTCAGGGATTTACATTTAACCTTCTCTCTGTGGTACGGACAACAGGGAAGTGAGTGAATGGACACATTGGAGAGTGTACACTATGATAAAGCAATAACAATTTTTAAATTATTAAGAGTTCATGGGGGAGGGGGTTGGGAAATATGGGGAGCTAGTACTGGGGGCCTAAGTGGAGGGAAGAGAGTGATGATGGCAGTAAGTGTGCAAATGTGGCCTGCATACAATTGATGTATGTATTGATCATGATGGGAGTTGTATGAGCCCCCAATAAAATGATTTATAAATTAAAAAATTAAGATATTTACAAATATTTTCCCTTATAGATTCTTTCAAGAAATCTTTAGAGAATGCAAGATCATGATGATATTCTTCTGTGCTAGCTTCAGAAACTTTCATTTTATCATTCACATTTATACTTTGGTAAAGATTTTTTCTGTATGGTTTGAGATAGAGATCATGTTCACCCCCTGACACACTCTGTGCTCCATCCTATTGGTTATCTCTTCTTTTTTCAATGAATGGGGTTGGAAGTTTTGCTGTACATCAGGTAACCATTTGAAGGTATCTCTGTTTCTGGACCGTATCCAGTTCGATTGGTCTATTTCTCTTGCCTTGCGCCAATACCGTACTTTCACTTACTTGAATTGTAGACGGGATCTTGATAGCTGATAATGTGAATCTTCCAATTTTGTTGTCTTTAATACTGTCTTCGCTACTCTTTGGTCTTGTGCATTTTCACTGAAGTTTGGAGTTGTCTGTCATATTTTTAAAAAAGGGTTATTAATTAGGGCAACACTGAATCTGTAATCAATGTAGTGCAGTGATTCTCAACCTTCCTAATGCTACGACCCATTAACCCAGTTCCTAATGTTGTGGTGACCCCTCAACCATAAAATTATTTTCGTTGTGACTCCATAACTATAATTTTGCTACTGTTATGAATTGGGTGACCCCTTTGAAATGGCCATTGGACCCCCCCAAAAGCATTGTTACCCACAGATTGAGAACCTCAGATATAGTGCGAGTTGGTGTTTTGCAATATCTAAATTTCCAGGAATATAGCATATACATTCATTCGTGTAGGTCTTCTTCCACTTTGGCTTTTTTTGTGGCTCTTATGCATGCAATTCATTATACTTATTCCTAGTTCTATAGCTCATTTTTGCTTTTTTAGTAGAGAGCTCATTCTAGGCTGAACAGAAGCAAAACCTTCCTTCCTTACTCACACCCTTAAACAAAGCATTGCTGAGAAACTCTATTTTGATAATGCAGAGAGGAAGTGCCCTTGCACCTTGAGGAGGAGGTGTCTTTTTCTGTCTTGTTGGCTTGAGGTAGGTGAGATGCAGTATGTCTTGTCCAGATGGAATCTCTGCAGTATCCTTAAAAGCAGCAGATGTGTGTGGGACGAATGAAAGTGTATATTGAGAAACAGACTTACTTAATGCATTAGGTAATTACACATTTGATTCAAGAAATCAGTGCACACTTTAAGGATCTGAAACACATTCATTGATGCAGAACAATCAGCCATGCTAAGTAAACAGGGTATATCATAGACCTAACATCTTTAATGTATCTGTATTAAGCAATATCCTAGACCTAATATCTTTAATGTATCTGTATTAAGCAATTCCCAGAGAGTGAAAGTTTAAGAATTATGGATTAAAATATTATCAAAGTGATAGGACTAGGGAAGGAAGAGTGGACTCACCATCGAATGTATTTCTCATTAAGTGAGGATTCTTCACATGTTTATAAATCATATATGAATCAGTGAAAACATACTTTTAGAATTCTTTCTAAGTACTAGCGTTCTCTTCCCCCCACCCCACCCTCCTTAGGCATAAAAACATATACTTCTTAATCACTGACCTCAATGTTTCCTCTCCAATCTATTTTTGACACTCACTGGCTCCTGATCTCTAACGTCCATTGAAACTAGTCTGACCAAAGCATAAATATAATTGTCTAATTCAGTGAAAGATATTTTCACTTTTTCAACTTCTCTTCAACATTTGATATAATTGAGATGCTCCTTTATTAAACTGTTCCTTCTTGCGTCTTTTGGAATTTCTTAACATTTCTCTATCTTTCTGAAAGTCTTCCTCAAGCCCTTTTACAGATGCCCTTCCTTCCATAAATGCTGGTATTCCGCAAGCTGGGCTCACATGCCTTGTTTCAGACAGACTCTTATGTGGGTGAGACATGTTCATGCTCAAGGCTCCATTGACAGTCAGAACCCTGGCAGTGGACTGCTTACTTGTTGAGTTGCCAACTGTAAGGTCGACAAACCAAAGCCACCAGCAACTCCTTGGAAAAAAGGTGAGACATTCACTTCAGTGACACGTGACTGTCTCAGAAACCCACAGGCGCAGTTCTGCCTCGTCTTACAAGGTAGCTATGAGGCAGAATTGACTCGATGGCAGTGGGTGGGCTTGATTTAGTGTTGAAATTGTCTAGGCTGCAAGCGCATATCTCCAACGATCTGTCCTGCCAATCTATCTAGAGAACCCAAAGGAACTGGAACCCTAACATGCCAGCATTAAATTCCTTTATAAGCAAATTAGGCATTTTGGATGAATGACCTTTTTCCCATGAGGCTGGAAGCTATGCAGCGGTTATTGACTCTCTTTTCTCCTTTAATATCCCATATACAGTGAGATTATCTGGGGAAGTGGCATAGTCTGGTGTCAATTTGGGACTTCAGAGGATTAAGGGTGAAGTGGTGGAGTCTCGTCTGTCAATTGTATCCTAGCCAGTGAGACCTCTGAGGGGGCATGGCCTTCCCCTGAGAGTTCTGGAGACAGGAGACACACACACACACACACACACACACACACACACACTCTGTTCACTTCCTCGGAGACTCTCTACTAACAAGGCTGACTCCTTGAGAGACATCCCTGAGGAGAAGCCACATGGGCCTACCCTGGTGCAGCCAGACCCTGGACCTGGAGAAGCCATGTAGAGAACCCTGCCAGGTCTGAGATGTTTACAATGCACATGGACCCACTGGCCTGTGATCGTCCTGCATTCAGCATCATTGCATGCTTTTCATGAGTCTGAAGAGGACTTTATAAATTAGTTTAGGACATATGGGCTAGTATCAGACTTATGAATTTGATCTGAACTGGGATGGAATGTTTTCTCAGTTCTCATGCACATATGTGTGTCTATGGATTTCTCTCGTCTATCCAGTCTGACACAGTATTTCAGCCGTCTTCCTCCTGAAGGAACTCTCTAGTCGTTGTCCCCTCTCTCTATCTACTTCCTGCTTTTCTGTTACTACAGAATCCCACAGCTGTGTACTTACGCAGTAATATTATCACCCTATTGTCCATTTTATCTCTCTGGGACAGCTTTCCAAAATGTGATTTCATTTGATTTAAAACTCTTTAATAGTTCTTTTTTTTCCTGTAGGATATAGCCCAGACTCCTTCTCATAGCTTAAAAACAAACAAACAAACAAACAAGCAAAGCTTAACATAACATAACTAAGACAAAGAAAAACACAGGTAGAAACACGAGTCGGAGATGACATTAAATGCCATTATATAGGCAGTAGTGGTGATAATAAATGGTTATGTATGAATAGGTACATAAGTAGACATGCAAACTAGCAGATGTGGGGAGGTGAATGTGAACACACTTTTAGCATATATAGAATTGACAGAAGATAATTGTACCTATGTAATTGCATGCAACAAATGCATCCAGGAGTATATAGTAGAGCTTACCGAGCAGAATGTTTTGAGAACCTCTTAGTCATAAACCAAAGTCTTGAGGAAATGTACCACTGTGCTTGGGAGTCTGAGACCACATTCTCGGTAGACACCCGTGCCAACCAGGATCACAGAGACAGTGTTCTACATCCTCCTTTGATGAGTTGCAACTAGGCTCTTCAAAGCTTACATGAGGTCATCTAAGATGTAATCATCTTTAAAATAATTTTTAAAAGGGTAGACTTAAGGCATGTGCAAACAAAGAACTAAACAAAGGCCCCTGGGTCAACTTTCAGCCAAACAATGTACAGCTTGTAAAGTGAACACCAGGGAAGGATGTTTTCCTCAGGACAGTCAACTGTTAGGAAAGCATTTTCTGAGAAACTAATCTCTGAAGGCAGGAGAGGCCAGGGAAAATGGACCAATGGAGAGAAGGAACCACAGGAGGCAGTTGGAAGAATGCATTTACATTGAGAGGACTGTGACCGATGCCATGAAACATGAATTGTAAACAGTCACCCCAATCATAATCAAAAGATTTTAAAAAGAAGAAAAGATATGATGACCAAATATCCTGTCATGTTCTTTGTGGGGTCCTGAAACAGAAAGCAAACTTTAGTTAAAGCAGAGCAAATCTGAATAAAATGTCAAGCCCAATTCATGATAGTTTATCAATATTAATTGTCACAAATGTGTGATGCTAACAAAAAATGCTAACTGAGAAACAGGCATATGCAAACTTTCTGGACTGTCTTCTTAATATTTCTGTACATCTTAAACTGTTGTAAAATAAAAAAGCTTATTCAAAAATAAAAATAAAAAGACTGCTATCACTATTGATTATAAAAAACAGTTACTTAGAAGAAGAAAACCAGAATAGAGATAGAGACACACACATGGGGAAGGCAGATGACAGGCGTAACGTGAGAATTAGCTACATGCCAAGGACCTAAAGAATGCGCATGACGACAGAGAAAGAATCTTGCTTCCAGAACTGGGGGAAAATAAATTTCTTAAAAATAAAAAATATCTCATCCTCATTCAGTCTCTCTTGGGTCATTTTTCAACCTGACAGGTCCGATATGTGCAGAACTATTTGAAACTCTCCCATCACACGGGCCTTCCCGTCACTGGTCCTGTTATTTCCTACTGCTCCACTTAGGCATCATTGTCCCTCTCCATCCTGGCTCAGAATTGTTCTCCAAGCCTGCACTCAGAATGGAATGCTTTAGGCAAATCTTTTCTCTTCGCAGTGCCTCCCCTCCCCCCCACCACTGTGGGTTACATCATAAGTATCTATTTATCTAGGTGACTCCCACTCTGAACTTCTAGAAGCCCCTTGTGTTTGTAGCCTCTCCTGTGGGTGCTTTTATCTATGCACACTGTATGAGACTCTGGGGAGGCAAAGGTGACTAAGACATTATCTCTGCCATGGGACTCAAAGCATAGTAGAGGAGACAGAAACATCAACAAATAATTACTGTGCAGTTGAGTAAGTGCAAGCTTACGGATCTTTTTAAGATGCAGAGGAGGAAACACCTGAAGAGTTCTATTGAGGTAGACACAGCAGCCGTCCTTGAAGGCATGATTCGTGGAGAAATCACCTTTCAAGGAAAGACCATTTTTAGGAAAACCCCTGGCAACGCCAGAGCCAATTTTACCAGCCGATCTCTAGAGAGTCTTCTCTTAGATCTCCAGACACGGAGAGGGTGCCTGGGAGCAACAATATGAACAAGTGATACCTGATCGTGTAAACAAACTGTGTGATTTGGTAGGACAAGCAAAAGAATTTGGCATCCCTTTAGGCTCTCATAAGGAGTTACAGCCTTGCAAACTCACAGAGGCAGTTCTACCCTGTCCATAGGGTCCTCACGAGTAGACTTCGACTTGCTGGCATTCGTTCTTTGTGTTATGAGTGGAAACTAGAAAGCATCAGCAGGTTGTTTTGTGTGCTTAGAAGCCCTCTGGCAAGAATCCCAGTGGTGATGGAGATCGGAGTGTCATCTACCTTGACTTTGTCTGAAAGGTATTTACCCATATGGTGAAGAAAGAGAAAGGAAGCCTTGAAGAGCTCAGGTGAGTTATCTTACAGAGACAGTGTGAAATCCCAGAAAACTACCCAGCCAAGCAGGATCATTTCCTTTTGGTTTTTCTCTGACCATAGCCAAGAGAGCACTATCGTATTTGGAAGTTATTTCCCAGATCTCCTTGGCCTTGTGTAATGGCACACAAAAGGTCATTGAATGGAAGAGAGTGGCTGATTTATCTGGAAGGGAATCATTCATCCTTTATATAGTATATTCCAGCGTTGGGTGCATAACTGATGGCCTAAAGATCCCAGGGATCGTGAATCAGGTCAAGGGCTTGATTATTCCCCCAAATCACCTGAAAATTGAGTATTTGGGCAAATGGGGAGTCAGGTTATAGCTTCCTCATATTCTCAAACTTCTGGTGACTCAAAAAACCATAGTCCGCATGTTGGTATATGTTCATTATATTAATTTATAATCATAGTGAGAATGGATGGACCAGCCATCTTGCTAAATGTTGATTTTCTATTGCTATAACTATCACAGTGATGGGTGGAATAATTCAGCTTCACACTGATGTTAATTGAGAGTCTGTGTTCCAGGTGCTTCCCCACACACCATCTCACAGTATATGTTTTCATTTGACAGAGGCAAAACCAAAGTTCAGAGGGTATAGAGCATACTCCTAAGGGCAGATAAGGACTCAAGCAGGTAAATTGGGAGACTATAAAGATAACTTAAATATCCTTCTTCTAAGAAATCCAAGACAGGTGTACTTACAGATAGATGGGAATAAACAAATACCTTTAAATACATGCAGTAGTACGTTGGGGCTGGGTGCCGCTGAGCCATTCATGTCCCACTGAGAGTGACCTCACATCTGCAACAGCAGGAAATGCCACTGCGCCCCACTCCCTCCTCACGACTCTTCTTATGTTTGAAAGCGTATGGGAGCTGAGCCCTGGTGGCGCAGTGGTTGTGTGCAGGACTGTGGTCCACAGGGTTGACGGTTCAAATCCAGCAGCAGCTCTCCAGGAGCAAGGCTGGGCTTGCTATTCCTACCAGTGATGTGTATCAGAATATGTGAGAGAAAATCCTAGCTGACGTGACTGTGTTCCGTTCAGCTACACTGTGTCTAGAGGAGAGGTAAGCCTGACCTCAAGTAATAGCTAGTGGGCTCAATAACCTTGCAGGCAGGATGAAAGCATTTATAAGACACGAATCTGTGAATTAGCCTTCTGTTTGTAGGACAAAAATGCTAGTTATTTGAAATTAATAGAGAAATAAACTTGAGTGTCTAGATATATATTTGAGAACCAGGTCCTTCCTGACTTGTATGCTTCCACATATACAAGGGGACTTCAAAAATTCATAGGAAAATTCCATTCTCTTGAAGCCCTTTGGTATCGACATGTCTTCCTTTCCTTTCCTAAAACTCAGCTAGGCTGTGGGAAACCATCATTTAAAAGAAATTTTGTCATTTCTCTCCCCCCTCACCCCCCTGCTTCCAAAGCTGCTTCAGTAGCTGCAGCTTTCTAACAGGATTGTAACGTTATACCTCCTCTAACCTAGTTGCTTCCTAGGTACTTGCCAGAGTAACTTTGCCAACCATCTCAACTAGTAGCAAAGCCAGTTGAAGTTTTACAGAAAAGCGATTAAAATAGATCTGCTTCCAAAATCTCATAAAGGTAATGGTTTCTCTCTCTCCCCTCCTCCTCCTGAGAAACAACATGGCTACTTAAAAAAACGATGTTAGGGAAGTCCTAAGGGGAAATTCTGCAGGACTCTTTTTGCATAATGACTTTACTGCCTCAGCTTGGTATTTTCTTTTTTTCATTAAAAAAATAAATTTTATGGAGAGCTCTTATAACAATCAGCACATCAATTGTATCAAGCACATGTTTACATATGTTGCCATCATTATTTTCCAGACATTTATTTTCTAATGAGTCTTATGGTCAGCTTGTTACTGGGCCTTAGTAGAGATGGGATGACTAACCATGGTACACCAAGTCACCATGTAGTCTGAGCTTACCAGTTTCAACTGACTGTTATCTGGTCCACAGAGTCAGAAAATTCCATTACTAAATGGAAGAGATCTGTATGATATTACCCTTGAATAGGACCTGAAGGTAAAAGTAAGTTGCACAAGGCACTGGTCCAAATGCCCATGGTTTCCACTTCTTTGACATCACCTTTCCTCTCCCCCTCTGTACCTGTGGCTTCAGGCGGAGTTTCTTGTGATAAGTTGACTGAAGAAGAGAAAACACATGCCTTGTGTATGGATAGTTCTGTACAGTACTCAGGCGCCATTTGAAAGTGTACAGCAGCAGCACTAAAGCCCATTTCTGAAATCTTCCTGAAGGACAGTGGTGAAGAGAAAAACCTCTCAATGGGTAGAGCTTCTTGCAATGCACCTGCAATGCATTCATTTGGCTTGACAGGAGAAATAATCAGCTGTGTGATTGTATAATGATTCTTGGACTATGGTCATTGATCTGACTGGATGATCAGGAGCTTGGAAGGAGCATGGTTGGCAAATTGGTGACAAGGAAATGTAGAGGTAATGGAACAAACGTCTCTAAATGGGCCAGAAAGCGAAGATAATTGTGTTTCATGAACAAGGTTCCTATGATGGCAAGGCTAGAGGTTAGGCATAGATTCAGAAACAAGGTCTTCAAAAAAAAAAAAAAAAGAAAGAAACAAGGTCTTTCCAAGGGTAGTCACTTTTGATTGTCCAAGCTATCAGCAACTAATGTTAAGTTTGAGATATGAGACTTTTCCTTGGGTTGGTCAACCAGCAACCTCCTTGAAGGTGGAGGGTGGTGTTTTCTTTACATTGAAGTACAATCCGTCCTGAAACCTGTAGTCTTTGATCTTCAGCAGCAAGTGTTTCTTCAAGTCAGCGAGGTTCTGACATCTGTAAGCCCAGGTTGTTAAAGACCTTCCTCCCTTTGGACCTAAGAGTTTCAGATTCGAAGAGCATAGGGTCCTGGTACAGGAAAGAAAAATGTTTTGAATGGGTCACTAGGAGTAATAATGAGTGGTGTCACTCTCATTTTCACTCTTTGCTTCCTGAGCTATGATTTCTGGATATTGGAGAAGCAATATCATATGTTATACAGAGGCATGGTGGTGACACCGACTTGTAACTCTGCTAATCATAAGATCAGCCACTTGAAACCAACAGTTGCTTCCTGAGAGAAAAATGAGGCTTTCTACTCCCTCTGAGAGTTAAGGTCTCAGAAGTCCACAAGGGCAGTTCTACCCTTTCTTACATAGGGTGGTTTTGAGATGGCATCAGTTAGATGGCAGCAAGCCTTTGGGGTTCAAGTTCAAAGTGTATCCAGCCTTCTGGTGAATAGTACTCTTAACCTTTCAAGATAATATAGTTTTTGTCTTCAATAGGTTTTAACATTGGCAGAAAGTGGTTACCAGCATTTGTGGGTGGAATTCCCATTTGCTTAAGCTTTAGTTATCATGGTTGGTTCGTTCCATGCACTGGGATTGGACACGAAGAATAATAAAGTCAGGCCCAGCCCCTAAGATGGCAAGAATGCAGTGTGTAGGAAGTAAATTGGCATGCTGTGGTAGAAAAAAATCCGAGATTGGTGTCAAAGGTCATTTGTTCATATTCAGGACCCAAAACAGTTGCTGATTGAACAAGCAAGGCAGGTCCCTGTTTTCTAACAATGAAATGTCACAACTCAGTAGTGAAGAAAATGTAAAAGACTTGCTGTCATACAGCATTCTATGCAGGAGGTGAAGTGGGTAAAACCTGCACTGGCGACTAAACAAACCAAAAAAAAAAAAATGCAAAGATTACTTAGGAATTTTAGGGAGGATGAGTTCCTAGTTTAGGGAGAGGGTCAGGGAAATCATTACTACAAATAAGAGTTTGAATGAAGTCTCCAGGGAAACCAGGGCCTAATCTCAGGTGACAGCAAGTATGAAGCTCTCAGCCCCGGAGACCAGTGGGGCCAAAGTAGATTAAGTGAGAGGTGAATAGTGGAGAAAAAAAGGGTCCTCAGGAGGTGTGGTTCAGAACTTTGGCTTTTAGTATGTATGGGACCGAAAACCTTGGAGGATCTTGAGCAGAGTGGTACAAGCTGACATTTGACAGCATCTTTATGCTTGCTATCTAAAGTAGCTGAAAGAGTAGCCGAAGAGAAAGGTAGCCAGGTGAAAGGCAGTGATTCAGATGAGCAGTGATCAGAAGGTAGTAGAAGTGTGTCAAATTCTGTCACTCATTTGTGATACGGTCCATGAATGCTTCATGAATAACATTAGTAAGGTTTTGATGCCCCCTAACTATATGTTCAGAACTTTGGTAGAGTAGTGGTTACACTTTGGATTACTAGCCACAAGGTTAGCAGTTCAAAACCACCCTCTCTGGGAGAAAAAAAACAGGGCAGGCTTTCTATTCCTGTAAAGAGTTAGTCTCAGAAACCCCCACGGGCAGGTCTACCCTGTCCTAGATGGTCACTTTGAGTCAGAATTGACTCAGTGAGTTTGCTTTTACTATAAGATCAAGGAGCCTGGGTGGTTGTGTTCAGTAAGCATTGGACCGCTAACTGCAAAGTCTACCTTTCAAGTGAAGCAGTTTCTCCTAGGGAGAAAGTCAAGGTTGCATCCTCCCATAAAGATTTACAAAATCTTGGGCCCCCTATATAGACAAGGTCATTGTGTGCCAGAATAAAATTGATGGCTGTGGGAACTGTGAGGACAGCATCACCATCAGCTGAGGTGATGACTTTGGGAGGGGGAGCAGACTTTGGGTTAGCATGAAAAGTTCGAATTTGTACCCTCCCAAGTTTGAGATGGGAATTGCTGGGTAAGTAGTTGAGGTGCACATTAACTTCCAGATGGATAGCAGTCCAAGTCCATCGAGAGGCTCCTTAAGGCAGGTGTGGGATCTACTTCTGACAGCTCAGTGCCTTGAAAGCCCTACACAGCCTACTTCTACTCTCTCCAGGTGTGATGGCCATAGTTGAAATCGATGACACGCAAAAAGGGGAAAACATTTGTGATACTATTAGACATTTTTTAAATAAGAATTTTCTAGAAATGGTACCATACTTGTTTAGACCCTCAACTTACTTGTGTGTGTATATGTATATTTACAATGTTCTTTAATGTGTTACTTTTTTCAAAAAGCAACTTGCTCAAGAGTATAGTAATGCCTCAATGTAGCCATTGTTGAATCTTTGTACATGATAGCTGTTTCCTGATTTCCTTTTGCCATTACAAACAATGCTGATATAAAAAGTCATGGCATGCTACAGATTAGTTCATTTATAATATACATTTGAAATTAAGCTTTGGTCATTCATGTCTGATTTCTCTAAACAACAGTTCCAGTGAATTAGTAGAAAACTAGACCACTTTGATTTCCTTACAATGTTTCAAGTTATAAGATGATAGCATTTCTATCAGCTTTCTTGGTCTACTCTTGATAGATGGTGACAGAAAATAATTAAAAGGAGACACACCAGGAATTAGAATGCAAATTATCCATGGGAACAATTGAAAAACACATTCTTCATTGATTCTTCTGCATCTCATAAGAATAACTGAAGTGCCTATTAAAAATTAATGCCTACTCAGCCCCGAAGAGAAAAGAAGTCCTGATGCTTGCACACCGTGGTGGGACTTTGAAAACATTATCCTCAGTGAAGTAAGTCAATTGCAAACAACAATTGCTGGATGATCTCACTTATGTGAAATAAGCAAATAGAGAGGGAGCCAAGAGTATTAGTGGTTACCAGGAGCAAGAGAGGGAAGGGAGAAGGCATTGATTTGACATCCACAGAAGTAGAAAGATTTGGAACACCAACCCCAAGGGCACAATAGTTTAATGCTAAGGTGCAAACTGAGAGGTTGGCGGTTCATCACCACCCATGTGCTGGGCAGAAAGATCTGGAAATCTGTTTCCATGAAGGAAAAACATGATAGGAAGTTCTACCCCATCATATGACATTGCTGTGTCAGGATCACTGTGAGGGCACACGGTAGCAGTAGAAATGATGTAGAACAGAATAGTGACAGTAGTTGCTCAGCATGAAGAATGAAGTCATTGTTATTGAGTCAGAATGTGGAAATGTAAAACTGGTGCAAGGTTTATTTTGTGTGTTCTTACACAATGAAAATAAATAAATACAAACACCCCCCTCCCCCATTCAGTCATGGTGAATTCAGTGAAAGGATCATGAATTGCCTGTCAGTGCCAAATTTACCCTTTAACACCTGCTCTTTGATAACATACTAGACATTTTAAGAGTTGTGTAGCAACAGTGAGGATGTGATTGCCTTTCTTACTGGAGGACATTGAAGACCTGGCTGCTACCTGGTCCAGTGGTGCAAGTGGGAGGTATTGCACTGCCACACACACAGACACACACACGCACACACACACACACACACACTGTGCAGTCCCTAAGTAACCTCACAGGCTCAGCTTGGCCGGGTGATCAGTTCAGGAAGCCCACTCCACAAGGGCATCATAGACTCCAGGCCTTCTTCCCACAGTGGTACCCCAACTCCTATGTTTTGCTCACTTGCACTCGGAAGACTGCTTCAGGCTTGTCTACTGGCTTCAGGCCAGTTTCGGCATAGAGAATTCTCCCATCCAGTGGGCGGTAGCCACTCCTTCACTGAGGGCCCAAGCTCCTTCTCAGAGCGAGAGACTTCCTTCAAGAGTGATCCTCCTTGAGTGCTCTTAGGCTGTCCTTCAGAACTCTCTTTCCAGAAGACAGGTACTCTCCTGCCACAGCTTAACAACTCTTTAAACCCAGGTCCCCCTCTTGTTTACCCAAAAAGTCAGTGAAGTCAATTCTAAAATCTTACACATCGTTCTTGTCCTTAGAAGATGCTATGCAAAAATTTTAAAGATACATTTATTTTGGTCATCTACAATGAGTCTACAGAAAAGCTATCTGATGATCTGCTTCCTTAAGGAAAGCACTATTTATTTGTGGATTCTATGCAATTGCAGGTAGATACTGGACAGGGATGTGAATGATTAAAATAACTAACTCTGAGACGTTTCCTCATTTCTAAATGTTGGCCTTTGCCTTCCTAAACAGGATCTTCAAGACAAAAGCTTCAGTCTTAGTTTTTATCAAACTATTAATAACTATTAATAACTCAATCTGGTATTTATCCCACTATATATTTTTTTCTAATAAATCATTTTGGAGTTAACTGAGAGAGGGCCTAAAAATAAAGGACACCACATTTTACATTTATACTCTTCATCTAATTCACCTATGAATTTACAATATTCACTTCTGGACTACGAGTATTTGTACAACCCTAAAGTCCTTGTAGGCACGTTGGTAGTACAGTGGGTTACCAGCTGGGCTGCTAAGCACAAGGTCAGCAGTTTGAATCCACCATCTGCTCCTTGTGGAAGATGTGACTTTCTAGTTCTGTAAATGGTTACAAGCCTGAAAACCACCCAGAGTCAGTTCTACCCTGTGCTGTCGGGTGACTGGGGGTGGGAATTGACGGGAGTGCAGTGAATGAAGTCCATGTGAGTCGAGAAAGGACGAAGAGATAGCCAGAAGAGTGCAACCACCAAACCTGTAAGGGACCACACTGTTGGTATGAGAAAATGTTGATTGGGTCATCTGGAAAAGTATTGACATCACTCTAAAGACATGGAGGATGTACAACTCAACTCTATAAGCTTTAATATAGAATTTCATTCTGTGTAGATTGTGCATGTAGGCTGTGTATGATTCTGTAATTTGACACCACCTATCATTGAGACCTGATCTGATGCTGACTCGCAAAATGATTATTCTAAGTACCCAGTTCAGGGAGAATTTCTTTGTTTTTGTTCTCCGTTCTTTGCAGAATGGAATCTCTGGCAAGATCCCAACTGTGCTCTTATCAGGTTGTTGATGGGATGAAGCTTATTAAATCTTCCTCTACTGAGGTCACTTGTGAAATTGTTGCCATGAGTAAAAATTTAGTGGGGGGGGGGATAACAAATGTTATAATATTAGAAAGTCATGTTATTAAAGATGCAAACTGTTTTTTTCCTTTTTTCAGTAGTTCCTTATCTATTGTGCTGAGCTCTCGATGCCATGCATTTAGCAAATGTAGCTGTCCCTCCCTTTGAGATGAGGCTTGTCTCAGCACTTTCACGTTTGCAGCCTAGCATGAATCATTGAATAGACGGCATTTCGGCAGTCACTGTTTACTAAGTACTTTGTATCTAGTGGTTAATCAGTCAATATCTGTTACCTAATTTGATGCTGTGTTAAGATCAGTGTTCAATACTGAAACCCAAATGGAGAGTGAGCATGATAGTGGGACAAGAGGGAAGCAAATGGAAATAGAGGAAGGAACTGAGGGATAATAAACATTTATAGAGGTTCAAATACAGGTATGTACATAGGGGCATATATTTATAAGTGAGGATGGGGAAAGAGATTAACATGCATACTTATAGGGTTAGTAGTAGGACAACAGATGGGCATTGGACCTCCACTCAAGTATCTCCTCGGTTCAAGAACACTTTGTTCTATTAAATTGGCATTCCAAGATGCTCACCTTTCCGACATGATCACTGACGACAAATGTGTGCATAAGCAAAGGTGATTAAGAAAGCTGATGGCACCCGGCTATCAAAAGATGGAGCATCTGGGGACTTAAAGACTTGAAAGTAAACAAGCAGCCATCTAGCTCACATGGAAGAAGCACACTAGCTTGTGGAATCATGAGGTGTCAAAGGGATGAGATATCAGGCTTCAAGAACTCAAAAGCACAACATTGCATGCTCACTTTGCTGATATGATCCCTGAGGACAAATGTGTGCATAAGCAAATGTGGTGAAGAAAGCTGATGGTGCCCGGCTACCAAAAGATATAGCATCTGGGGACTTAAAGGCTTGAGTAAACAAGCGGCCATTCAGCTCAGAAGCAATAAAGCCCACACGGAAGAAGCACACCAGCCTGTGTGATCATGAGGTGGTGAAAGGATCGGTGTCAGGCATCAATAAGCTAAAATTATATTATTATTAATGAGGGGGCGTACAGATTGGGGACCCAAAGCCCATCAATAGGTGAGGTGACATCCTTTTGCAGAGGGGTTACAAGGAGGAGATGAGCCAGTTAAGATACAGGGTAGGAACTATGAAATATGCAACCTTCCTCTAGTTCCCATGCTGCCTCCCACCCACTATCATGACCCCAATTCTACCACATACATCCAGCTAGACCAGGAGATGTACAGTGAAGTTGGAAACATGGGAAACTTAGGATAGATGATCCATCAAGACTAGTAATAGGAGTGGTAATATCAGGAGGGTGGAGGGAAGGAGGAATAGAAAGGGAGAACCAACTTCAGGGCTCTACACATAGCCTCCTCTCTGGGACACGGACAAAAGGGAAGTGAGTGTTGGGACACATTGTACAGTGTACAGGGTGAAAAAATAATTTGTAAATTACTAAGGGTTCAAGGGGAAGAGGGGGAGGAAGGGTAATATAGGGAGTGGTTAATGGGGGCCTGGAGGGAAGGAGAATGTTTTAAGAGTGATTATGGCAATGAGTGTGTAAAAGTGGCCTGCATACAACTGCGGTTGTTAGGGATTGTGATAGGAGTTGTATGGGCCCCCAATAAAATGATTCATTATAAAAGGGGGGGGAAGGGGAAAAGGGAGGGTTTGTTTTTTTTAAAGAGGAGCTTGTATCAAGGGCTCAAGTGGAAAATGTTTGGAAATGTATGTGGCAACATGCTGACAAATGTGCTTGATACAAATGATGTACTGAATGTGGTAGTAGGTGTAAGAGCCCCCAATAAAATAAAAAAAATTTTTTTCATAGACTGCAAAAAAAAAAAAAAGTTCAGTGTTCAAAGAGGATTCACGCTCATATTAATTAAAAAAAAATCTTTGAGCCTATACACATTTGGAGGGGACATTTTGAGTATCATTGTAGGCCTGGCCACCTTGTAGCTACCAAAGTGCAGGGAGAGTTTCGTCATTGTTTCTTGCTGTTCATTCTTCTTGCACCTGCTTCCCTGACTGAAGTCTCTTGAAGCTTCCCGTTGTTGCGTCCTTATTGTGGAGGGAACAAGGCATGATTTTGGCCATTACTTTGTGAAGCACATCAAAATGCCTTCTTCAAGTGATTGTTTCTCTGTGCTAATCATGTATGGCAAGCAACTACATGATGGAGTAACAAATCTGGCTGACAAACCTTCCTTCCCAAAGCCACGGATCTAAGTGTATCATTTCTAATGGAAAGGCTGCTTTTTGCCTTCCTCTGTCTGACTGGATTGCATGCCAGTGGTGACTTATGGCTTACTTCATCGATTTTCAGCCATGAGATAGGGCCGTCTGAGGTAAATGTCTGTGCACATGGGGATGGATTCTAAATCACATTCTGAAACCACAGGCCTGATGATGGAGCTGGACCAGCTCCTCATAAATGTTTGTGGTGAAGGGTCGTTGAGAAGGCTGGGGCTTAAAGTACATCACTTCAACAACAGACTGAGAAAAACTCGAGCTACAGCCATTAGAGTGAGGGAAGCATATTCGCTTGTCCACATTGCCCACCTTCCTAAGCGTAGTAGTGGGTAATTCACCAGGTGAGGCGACGTGGGGTGGGCTGTCTTGATGGCTGAAGGAGGTACAGTTAGTCTGTGGGACTCGTGGATGCATGGATTTCTCTACAGAGGAGTATGAGGCCATAGTACTATTCTTGGACCCCAGGGTGGGAGAATTGTTCAGGGGTATTCAGATGTCTCCAGGAGGGAAGGCACTATTGAGAGGAGAAACTTTTGCAGAATTCACTCATCTGATTCCAAATCTGAGTCAAAGCCTTGTGGTGCAGAAAGATCATGGATGCTCACTGTTCATCTTGATAATAGGGAGAAGGTGCTAAGGATGATCCGAAACTAAGACATTTGTGGAATGCAGGGAAATCCCTTAAAATCTGACTTTTGGGACCTTGCTAGTTCACTGCTCTCATGTCTTCTCAACCTGCTATTTGAACTCCTTCCAGCACATTCCCTCATACTAAAATGAGAGGGCCTTAGGTTACTTTGCAGAAAGAAATGCTTCAAAAGTTTTATGAACTGAAAACAATAGCTTTTCATTCCTATGAAGACTTGGAACTCACACTGTTTCTCCAAATATGTTGCTTTCTTTTCTACAGTGGAGAAATTAGGCATACACACACACTCATGCAGATGTATATGTACCTTTAAGCACATTAAACAAAGGTTTATGCATTACATTTAACTAACCAATAACATCAACTGAAAAAGCTCACTGCTTCTAAGTACATTCTGACTCATCGTGACCGTAGGGAACCAGGCAGAACTGCCCCTGTGGGTTTCCTAGACTAGAACTCCTTATGAGAATAGATAATTCTCCTCTTTCTATGGAACATTTAAACTTAAGAAAGGTTAAATTAGACTTAGGTTCTCTAGGGGCTAGGTAGGTTGTCTTCTTGGTATCTTTTTGTTGTTTTTTGCATATCATTTTCTTTAATTAATGCCCTTATCTTCTGTGGGTGGATCCTGGTGGACCTTCCCTCAGGACACCTATGAATCTCACAGCCTTCATTCCAACTCTCTGGAATGTTCTCTCCCCGTTCTTTTCCTTCATTCCACAGTCTACTCCATTCCAATCGCCATTCCTATCCTTCAGAGTTCTACCTTCTTTTTTCCTCTGTCTGCCTTGTCTAGTTAAATTTAAATCATGTACAGTCTTCAAGGTAAACCTCACAGTGTACTTTACAGGAAGTTGTATGAATGCATCATGGAATCAAAACATGGAATTCTACTGATACATCCTTACTTCAAAGAGTCAACTTAGTCAGGGCCTGTGGCCCTTTTCAAATTGATGTAAATAACTGTTTTCATCCTTTCCTACTTTGCTATATTCTTGGTACTTTCTTGCCTGAGAAAAAGATATCCAGTGATATTAGAATATCAAAATTACCAACCGATTAAAGTTATAGTCTGAAGTATATATTTTAGGATTGATGCATTTAAATTCCATTGAGGCTATTGAAATGCTCTAAAAGAATGAACTGAAAACCTATTCTGAATCAACTATATCATTTATATTAGGGATGAAGTGGTAGAAGTTCAATGAATTTGCTTATAGCATACACAGAGAATTGTACCAGTTTACTGCAGTCCAGAGAACAAAGGGAAACAATACTATATGTATTTAATCAAATTCACCCATGTCTCAGAAGCACAAAGATATGAATGGAATGTGGGTATATTTCCAACCGTGTGCAATCAGTTGTGGTTTCCTAACGGGGAGAGCTGTAGGGGGTGGGGCGGGGCGGTGAGAAAACATAGAAAGAATTAAACAGTTGAAAATTTGCTAGAGGTGCAACATTGAAATTACTCCAAAGTATCATGTTTTGTTTTTTTGTTTTTTTTTTTATTCTGATCAGTTTATCAGTTCTGGTCCTACTTAGCTTCCTGAGAGATTTAAGGTACACTTGACCCATTCATTTCTACATGTAATATAAACTCATAAGAGCAACCAGTTTGATCAAAATTCAGAGCCAGATGGTGCATAGGTGACATGCTCAGTTGGTGGACTGGAAATTCCAGTCTGTAAGATGCCTTGAGCCAAGTAATGATTCAAGATAATCCTGCTTAAGGTCCACTTGTACATCTCTGCATAACATCTCCATTTTTATCAATTAGCTTAATGCATGTCAAGCTGTGGTGGACAGCATAGTATACACAGACAATAGAAACAATCGTATAAAATATCTTTAATATGATTTGCATGCCAGCTCAAATTAAATTCTAATACTAGTGGCTAAAATACACACAAGGTTTTAGTGGTGTTAGCAAACAGCATCTTAAATATGAGGGGTTACTCACCACCACCAAAATGGAATTCCCCCCCTCCCCAAAGCTATATATTTAAATTTTTTACAAAACAACCCTATCACCTTCAAAGTACTCTCCATTACCCTTACTACATTTGCCAAATCTGCAATTTCATTAATGGAAACATTTTCAAACTCATCTGTTTGGGTGGCTGAAAGCACCGCCCTTTTTTTTTTTTTCCCTTCTTCTATGTCGTCAAATCACTGTCCGTTCATACAGCTCTGCATTTGGGAAATAATAAGTCCCAGGGAGCGAGGTCAGGTGAGTAATCTGGTTGGGCAAGATTTTCTTTTTCTGCCCCAAACTGGCACACCGAGATGGCTGTGTGAGCAGGTGCATTTTCGTGGTGGCAAAACCAGTCCTCCATCTGCCACAAATCAGGCATTTTTTGTCACATATTGTTTGTTATGCAATATTTTCAGAACCTCTATATAGAAAACTTGATTGACAGTCTGATCTGGTGGAATGAACTCCAAATGCACTACAAGTCCACATTTTTATCAGTTCGAAAGCTGACTTTCTTTATAACGAGGTTTGTCCTCAGCATTTCACCTTTTTTAAATTAAGAAAACTACTCCTACACTTGAGTTTTTCCCATAATGCTGTCCTTATAAGCTGTGTTCAATATCACAACAGTTTCTGCAGCATTTTTCCAGAGCAAGAAACAGAATCTCATAGCTACCTGCTGTCCTTGTAAATTGGCATCACAGAAAACAAGGTTCTAGTAAGACTGTTTATGCAGAAAAATTCACTGTATCCTGAGAGAGCCTTCCCAGGTAATGCCACTGAGTACACTATCTCAGAGTGAGTTGCTCAGTGCTCACCTAGTGGGGGAAATTCTGGGTTTGTTGGAGTACCACCTTGTAAGCAGATAGTCAAACATTAATGCTTGTTTCTTTCTAGAAAATAGTAGTCTGTGTTCATCTGTTTTGGAAATTAATATTTTGAAGATTAGCCATTTTGGATTAAAATGAAAGACAAAAAATAAGGCCCCTGGAGTAGTTGTATAATCTGGTGTCAATTTGGAAATTGAGAAGATTAAGAGTGGGTGGGGTGGGGTCTGTCTGTTAATTGGGTCATAGCCATGAGGTCTCTGTGTTGGCATGGCTTCTCCTGGGAATTCTGGGAACACCTCTATTTATTCCTTGAAGACAGGGGGGCACTTCTCTCTCTGCTCACCTCCTTGGAGATTCTCTACACGAACCTACCCTGAACCCTGGACATGAGGAAACCACATGGCGACCCCTGCCAGTGCTGCGATGCTTACAATCCACGGAATCTATAAGACATTGCACTCGGTGGCCTACGATCTCCCTGCATTCGGCATCACTGCATGTATTTCATGAGTCTGAACAGGACTTTATAAATTGGTGTTAGACATATGGGTTAATATTGGACTTATGGACTTGATCTGGACTGTGTTGGGATGTTTCTTCAGTAGTTAGCTTCTCTTGTATGTAAACCTCTTTCTTATATACATATGCCTATTTATGAATTTGTTTCTCATCTACCCAGACTGACACCACCCCAAAAGTCCAATGAGCAGAAAATTGTCTTATGGTACCTCTCTTCTCTGGTCTTCAATAGCAGTGCCGGTGAGGTGGGGTCAAGTAGAGGAAGGGAAGATTGTGGAAGAAGGGAGGAGTTGGTAGTGGTGGTAGTAGAAGTCAGAGACCCAGAACTTGGCTTTGCCAGTATTTCAGTTGTACCATACTTGTTCTGGTAGTTATGCTCTCCTATTATACTTTCTCCAGTTGCAAAGTTATTCAAGCTAAGAGAGGCTAAGTGACCAGGAAAAATGGTACTTGGCTCTGCTTTTGTTCACAGCAAGGAGAGGCTGTCTCCAGTATTGGGAAAAGATTGGGCAACAGGGCTGATTCCATCAGACTCTTAATTATTTCATTCAGTGGATTTCTCTATGACTAGAAGATGAAATTTTCTACGACTCCGCTTGACCAAAATGTTTCTTAATCTAAGAGAGTTAAACTGTAGAAAGACTTCGCCTTCAGAGAAAATTGTCTTGTTTAAAGTGTGGTGAAAAAATTAGATGGTGCTTGGCTATGGGATAAAACAGCATCTGGAGGCTTAAAGGCCTATTTCCAAACAAGCAGCTATCTAAGTGAGATATCAACTGAGTCCACATGGAACAAGCACACCAGCACCAGCGATTGGAAGATTATGAATCTTATAATCCAAAGTTGAAGGAGGGGATAGGGTCAGCGCCAAAATTGTGAGAATCTAGTTTGCAGAAGGTTAAGGAACCCAAGATATGTTTGTGGATCTGCTTCGAACAAAATCCTCTGGTGATTTTCCTCTTCATAATAGAGGGATGAGATGAAAGTGGTTACCAGAGTGTGCTAAGAGATAAGGATAAACCTGACTTCAACAACTAAAACCTTGTGAGTTGATCTCTGATGCACATTAGGCCTGATCTGGTTTTTGACATTTTCTGTGTTTTTAAAATTCATATTGGGGTTTATCCCAGATGTGTTATGTCATTGGGGTCATCCTTTTGAATTTTTGTTTTATGTTTTTCTCTTTTTCAGTGTACGAAACCCAGGATTGATGAACCTATAGGAACAGCAAATAAAGTCAGGGCTTCCGGGGAGTACAGTGGTGGAGGGAGGGGTAAAGGGAGCTGATGTCAAGAAGTTCAATGGGAAGAGAATGTTTTCAAACTGATTGTGGTAACAGTTGTACAGTAATGCTTGATGTGATGACCTATGGGATTTATGGTACCTGTATTCACACCCAATAAAATGGGCTTTAAAAAATTGTCTTGAGGGCTGAGCCCCGGTGGCGTAGTGGTTGTGCGTGGGACTGCGACCCACTGGGACGGAGGTTCAATTCCAGCAGTGGGGCTGGACCCCCCCCCCCAAAAAAAAAATTGTCTTGTTTTTTTCAGCAGTGACCCTGATCTTTTACTTTTCAAGTCTGAGCTCCTTGCTAACCGCACAAGTCAGTCGAACTTGATCACAAGTTTGATGTACTGTCTTAAACTCATGGGAACTTCAGTTTGCTAAATGATACTGCTTTCTGTTGGGTCTAGAGAGAATTTCTACATTTGTCCCGAAGGAACAAAAAGGGAAGCAGGGTTCAGATCAATTTTCTCATATGATTTCAAATTGGAGATACCTTTTTAAATTTGTGGAGTCTCATTTTAAAAGAGGGTGCAAACAGTTAACAGGCTCAGCCTCCAACCAAGAGATTGGAGGGTCAGGTTAATCCAGGGGTGCCTCCGAAGAAAAATCCAGCCACTTAAAAACTCTACTCCAGCACACCTGAGTTTACCATGGATCATCTAGATGGCAGCTGGGTTGTTGCCAGGGCCGTTTGAGTTGGGGTTCCCTGTAAATAGGCTTCTGGTTCCTTCTGATAAGCTATAGATGTGTGGCTTGTTTGCAGTTCCCAGAGAGGCTGCCTTTGAATCTGACCAACTAATCAGAGCTGTTTTGTACCTCCAGGTTATCCAAGCTGTCTTCTTCGGGATCTGTGTATTGACTGACCTGTCTAGTCTGCTGACAAGAGGGAGTGGGAACCAAGAGCAAGAAAGGCAGCTGAAGAAGCTCATCTCTCTCCGGGACTGGATCCTGGCCGTGCTGGCCTTTCCTGTTGGGGTTGTGAGTATGATGATGGAGGGCGTATACTTCTTAAAGAAGCCAAATCCACACCAAAGTCATTAGCATGAAGTCAGTGCCGACTTATCGCAGCCCTGTCGGATAGTGGTTCTCAACCTGTGGGTCGCGACCCCTTTGGGTGTCAAACGACCCTTTCACAGGGGTCCTCTGAGCCCATTGGAAAACACGTACATTTCCGATGGTCTTAGGAACCAAGGCACCGCTCCTCTATCTGCCTCCAGTCGGGTCTGCTCACATGCAGTTATGCCCACATACGAATACTTGGCGTGACGACTGTTAATCCATGTTACACCATGCTTCCACACAAAATTTCATTTATTTGTCATTAGAAATAAATATTTCACAATATAGTTACTTATTATTTTTGTGACTCATCGCTATGCATTAATTAAGTTCAGTTTGTAACAATTAAAATACATCCTGCAGATCAGATATTGAAATGACGATTCACAACAGTAGCCAACTTACGGTTATGAAGAAGCAACGACAATAATTTGATGGTTGGGGGTCACCACCACATGAAAGGGCCACAGAATTAGGAAGCTTTCGAACCACTGCTGTAGGACAAGGTAGAACTGTCACTCTAGGCTTCCAAGACTGTCGTTCTGTATGGTAGTAGAAAACCTGGTCTTTCTCCATCAAAGCAGTGGGTGGTTTTGAACTGTTTACCTTGTGGTTAGCCACCCAACATCTAATCACTGTGCCACCAGGGCTCTTTCCCCAAGGAAGTGAGTGTCTTAGTTTAGACTTCCAAGGGGAAGAAAGGGGGTTCACAAAAGGATATTTTATGCACACCAGGTTTGAAATATGTGCTCCTTGGATCAGTATTAGCTCATATGTTTCCACTGCCCCAACTGTGCCATTAGCTAATATCACTTAAGTAAATGCCACTTACAATATGTTCTAGCTTCATTGATTTTCTCTCATTGTTTTCAGTTAAGAGTTCTTCCAAAGCTCAGCTTCTTTGACAGATCTGTTAACTAACCTTTGTCTATACATACACCATGGCATTTTGGGAAAACTAGGGTCCTCCAAGATTCTATAGATTTTAACCCAGTGTCTCTAGGCCGGCTAATACACAAGCATGACAAATGAGTGACGCTAAAGAACCAACATTTATTTCTTCACAGTTCTGGAAGCAGGGCATCAGCCTGTCAGTTCTGCCTTTCTTGATAGTCTCAGGTGTGCTATGGTTCCTTAGCATTCTGTGACTTACAGACCATCCTTGAAAGGCCTGCTCCCTGTGCCCGCTGCTGCCCTTCTTGTGTGTCTCAGTGACACTGGTAGAGCCTCATGAATGTAACAAAATGGAAACCTCTTTCGAGATTTACAAGTCCAGGGGTCGGGCTGCCAGCACATACCTCTGTTGTAGAACAACCCCCAGCTGTGCCTTTCACACTGGAACAGCAAGTGCTAAGCAATCTGCCAGTGTTTGTAAATTTCTTCGATAATTGAACTGAAAATGACTTAAAAAAATCCTGTAAAGGCCGAGAGTGAGTCATGCATCGTGTCTTGCTGAGGACACAAAGCGCTGATGCTTCAGTCTCATGCAGACAACAGATAGAGCCTGTGATCGTGCATTAAACCATTCACCATTGTCCTTTTTTTTTTTTAACCTCTTTTCTCTTTATCAGCGGTGTTACGGTTCTCTCGAGAAGCAAAACCAGGACACTAATAATTTTATGCATGTTTATAGAGATAGATAGCTATCATAAGAAATAAACAGTTAATTAATCTGTAAAGCGATACAAATGGCTCTGTGCAAGTCACCTGCGTGAGACAGCTAATACCCTGACAGTCCTTCCAAGTTTTGAGAGCCACCAAGTAGTCCTCTGTAGAGCAATTCAGACTATCTGGCCACATGCAGCAAACAGCAAGGTGGGTCACCAATAGTTGGCCAGCTCACAGGGTCTGACAGTTTCCAGCTCAAGAGATGCTTATTCCAGTAGCATGGCGAAGCAGGGCTTGAAAAAACCTCAATTTACAGTGACACCGTCCACAGATTAGGTGTTCTACAGGTAGTGTACCTTGCACATGGAGGCACAGAACAAGGAAGGCAGTCTGTTGCACAGTGTGTCAGTCCGGGTAGACCAGAGGAACACATTTCATAGACACGCATATGGATATAAGGAGAGGGTGTATATACAAAAGGAATGTGACACTAAGAAGGCATCCCAATCCAGTCCAGTACAAAGTCATAAGTCCGATATTAACCCATATGCCTGAAATCAGTCTATAAAGTCTGCTTCCGACTCAGGAAGTCACAGGTCAGTGGGCGCAGAGTTCTGGCGCTGGCAGGGGTCTCCCCATGGCTCCTCGTTTCCAGGGCTCAGGGTCCATCAACAGCATGCCGCTCCAGCTTCAGAGGTCTGGCTCCATCAGGGCAAAGCCCTGTGGTCTCTCCGCCGGCCCCTCCAGCTTCTCGCACGCTGCCATCTTTTCCATGACTCATCGCCTCTGAGACTAACTCCCAACAACTGGGGAAGATAGCTTCTCATCTTCATGAGGGAAATATCGTGAGATTTCCCAAAAGTCTCAGGAGAAAGCCATGCCCACATAGAGGCCTCATTAGCTACTCAATGGCTATCCCCCCACCCTCCCCCACCTGCCCTTACTCATGAGCCCTTGATAAGTTCTAGATTATTTTTTTCCATGTCTTACTTCATAGGGATTTAATGAAAACTATCACAGGAGTGAGTGCTGAGTGACCCACGTGCTCAAAGCCAGCTGTGGCTGGTTTGACACATTCAGAAAGAGAAGAGGCATAGACAGTGTCGCGAGGCAGAGGGAGGGGTGAGGGGAAATGAAGAGGGAGCCTCGCCCATGCCTGAATTTGCTGAATATATGTTCAACCAAGTGTTCAACTGCAATGACTCTGGACCTTTTTGGAAAAACCCATGCCCAGTAGGACCTCATTACTACAGAGGAAAAGGCATTGCCAGGCCACAAGTCTATAAAAGATAGGCTGATTCTGTTGTTGAGTGGGCAAGCTAGCGGGGATCTTAAAGTGCAGCCCATTACTTCTGAAAGCTAGTGTACCATTCTGAAGACCCATGGCTTTTAAGCAACAAAATGTACAGCATTTACTGTGGTTAGATGTTTTAGGGGTTATTGCCATAATCTGGGACTCCGAACTTTGTGTTAAAGTCCTGAAAAATGAATTTTGGGGCCACAGAACTAATCATTTGGCTTTCCACTATTTCTAAGGGGGGAAAAATAGGTTCAGTTCTCAAAGTTTTTGGTGTTTGAACACAACTTTGAAATGCATTGAGATCACTATATTTTGAAGAGAAACACTTCAATCCATAATGTCCCAGGACACATAGTTAGAATGAGAGGCCTCTGTGTAGCGTGCATTGTGAGGTCACTAAAAGTGTGTTGTCCAATTCAGATGTAGGCCTTTCATGGCCAGCTGGAGATTGGCGAGTAGCAGAGCTTAGGTGACCGGGGGTAGTACATGCACCCAAACCTGAGGTCCACTGGAGGGAGAATAAGAAATTTGTCCTTTGTAGTGATCCAGTGACCTGTATGCACAGTGGCCAGATTAGTAGCTGGCAGAGACCTGTACAGGAGGGCTCTCATGCCTTGTGGGCACATTAGTGGCCATGGAATTGTCACTAAATTGCTTATTGTATGTACTGGTTGGGAACTTCTTGGATGAGACAGTTGTTAGCTCTTAAGAACAATTCAAAGGCCCGGGAAGCACCAACATCTGGTTCTGCTCTTTTTCTCCTTCCCTCATCTTTGTTTTCCAAGAATTTAACTGGGAGTCATTTAGTCAATTTCTGAAATTCTGGTCCTAAGTTAGGAAACTTAGTTAGGAAGGTTATAACTTCTTAACTGCTTGATGTTTTCTTCAACAGACTTGCCTTACATATTTTATTATTTTTGTGTATTTTATCATTCAAAGGAGGAAGTGGAAATGCCTTTAACCTGCCAATCCTTTAGACTGAGAAGTGGTACCTATCACCCTTTCCCTGCAGGTGTACAAACCTTCTCTCTGCTGATTCCTCAGTGACGGCCACGCTACCTGGCACACCGCACACAATCAGAATTCTCTAAAGTCACAGGGGAGCTTACAAGCTGCACAGCTTTCTTGAGTTCATTAAGTCTCCTTTTTTCTTGCTCAGGGGCACTTCTGACTCAGTGGTTCCCTGTCTCATCTCATGAGTCCCTGTTCTTCAGCGTCCCTCTTCATGTTCGGCAACCCATTCTCTCTTTTTTTTCTGCACTCCCTCTGCTGTATTCCATCTCCTCCTTCACTTTCTCTATCCACTGTTGAACAAATCCTGCCTGCTGCCTATTCCTATATACGCTGCCCTTTGATTGTTGTGTACCTACCTAATTTCTAACTCTCATACCTAGAGGGTGACTTTGAGGCAAAAAAAAAGATGGCTAAGTGGCATCTTCCTAAGTGTCCCATTAATTTATGGCGAAGTCATACTTAAATGGAGGATTTGAGTTTGGCTCTTTAGCTTATGAATAAGTTGACCCCAAATGGTGGTTTGTTTTTTTTTTCATTTAAAAGGAAAGAGCATAATCTAGCCCTTCCCGATGATGGTTTCCCAATGTTGCAAATGTGCCTATTGCTATGCTGTTTTAGCCTGCATCTTCTCCATACCTCCCCACTGCCTAATCTTACACCCACTACCATTCTGACTCCAGGTAACGCTCTACTCACAACCACACTCCCTGCCATCGAGTCCACGCTGACTCGAGGACCCTGTAAGATGGGGGAGACTGCCCCTATGGGTTTCTGAGACTCTACGGGAATTGAAAGCCTCATCTTTCTCCAAGAGTCACTGGTGGTTTTGAGCTGCTGAGTGCGTGACTAGTAGCCCAGCATGCAACCATTGTGCCACCAGGATTCCTCGGTGACCATACAGGAGCAGGAATTCCACTACATTTTTTATCTGATGGCTTCCAGATAAAATTTGTCCTTGTCCAAATGCAAACCTTTCCTGGAGCAGTCGCTGGACATCCGTTGGAGAGAAATCTTACCTGCCCTTCTGGTAACTCCTGGCCTGGAGGAGAGGGGACCTGCCAAAGGATATCAGAAGCAGGAGAGTGGACACACAGTCATCTCTGTTGGAAACGGAAGTTTAAGAATGCTTTGTGGGTGAGGGAATGAGTCACACTCACACTTATAAGTGGGCACTCTTCTGCATTTTGGTTGGAGTAGCCCAAACCCAGAGTCTCTCTATGGCAGAACATCAAGTGCACTTGAGCATCCTCATGAAAAAGGGGTGGAGTCTGTACTTCAAACCCATTTGGGGTTCGCAGAGACCACCTTGGACCACCTCGACTGCCACAGGAAGGCCAGACTCCAGGAATCTCATCCTGCTCCCTCCTCTGCTCCCTCTGCCTCTTGCTTCCTGTTTGTCAGTCAGAAGGTTACTGGGGAAGCAAAGCTATTTTTACTTGCCAGCACAGGACAAAGGCATGAAGAGAGGGCAGTGAGTGGCAGCGGAATGGATCATTCTGAACCAGCTTCCCCTTAAGAAACTTTTAACCCTGAGCCATTTATGATGTTGTCCTTCTTCCCCTGTCTCTCTCTCTCCCTCACCCTCACCTCAGCGGCTATTATGGCAACAAGAAAGGCCCTGGTAAGGGTTATCTCAGATTTGTACTTTCTGCATTAATGCTCTTCCGATAGCAAGGTTAATTGAGAGTTGACAGTAATTGCTTTATTTGGGCATGAAGCACTAAATATAATTCTGCGACCAATAGGCCTATTGAATCTATTTTGTGGACTCCCAAGATCTCGGGGCTGTAGACAAATCATGAAACCGTCTGATCAGAGCGGACTGGAGTAAAGTTTTTCTTTCAGCCTAACCTTGAAGAAGTCAGGCAGAGTTGCAAGACGGTGCACAGCATTTGTCATCTGGCTCGGCGTTGATGCTCAGAAGTGAAGAGCTGGCCTTGATTAGAAGCACGGCCGGCCGGAAACCATCACCACTCCCCGAGCCTGGCAACTTATTTTGTTGGGACAGCCCAGGGGAGGCTCTTCTTCCCACGTGCAGTGTATTTCTGAACCTCACCACCCTTTTCAAGAAGCCACATCAGACACGATGTGGTCGGCAAACACTGACATTCATTGGAAGTCATCAAGCCGAGACGATCTTTCATTGGCTGAGATTGTTGCTGTTTGTGCTGGCAGAGCTCATGAGCCAGAGGAAAAGACCTCCAACAGCAGCACAACAAATGCAGCAGTATGATCAGTCTGAAAGCGGCCCTCTCAGAAGACGCGAATTGCATCCTCTAACGCAATCCAGAGCAGCCCCTTCCATGGCAAAGAACAATTGGACATTTCCCATGAAGTTCCTGCCATCCACGCCTCCCATTTGTAACTGTTAGTAGTCACATGTCACCACCCTCTCAGGTTGTGAACTTTTGGTTGCTCCAGAACAGACACTGGCCTGACGTGGACTTGGCCCCGCCCCAGTTGGAAGGACAGGAAAGAGAGCTGGGCCAAGCGTGTCCCAGAGGAATGGATCTGTTCTGACCCCAGAACCCAGGTTGGTCCCAGTCACTGGAGCAAACCCGCAGATGCCCATAAGAGCTTCCTGGAATTGGCTCTCCTTGTCCAACTTGAGTCGCAGAGTCATCTGTTCAGTAAATGGTCCTCGTGTTGCAATAATTTTTCAGTAAAGACGTCGTGAAGGTTTTGTAAGTGCCAACCTATTTCAGAAACCCTTAAAACTTGTTTTCGCTTGCAGCCATAGTGTACCTACTCCACTGGAAAACAAGGAACATGGGATTTGAAATATGAGACGCATTCTGTAAGATAAAGTATGGCAATTATTTTCACATGACGATCCCTACATGTCTTTCTTTATTGATATATTGTGGGAATCTAAGCTATTCTTATGGATCCCTGGTGGTACCATGGGTTAAGCACTGGGCTGCAGCTCAAACCCACCAGCTGTTCTTGGTTGAAAGAAGAGCCTTGTCTGTCCTAGAAGGAGTCACAGTCTGAAACCATTCAGAGTAGTCTACTACTCTGGTACTCTGGTTAGAATCAACTTGATGACAGTGGACAGTGAATTTAAACTATTTGTAGGGGAAGAAAAAAGCCATATGTAATACTTTCAGATTATCACGCTCCTATGGTTTAAACATTATTTCTTCACTGAATGTTAAATGTATGAGATTGACTTTAAATGGAAAACAAACATTAATTAATATGAATTATTAATAATAAGTATGTTGAAACAGCACATGCAGGAAGGAAATTTAATTTAATGGATCATAATGAGAAACCACTAATTTTCCTTCTCCTTTGATAATAAAGGGAGCATTTTTAAAAAGCACATCATTTATTTTATTCTAAAAACTCTGTTTCAGTTTTAAAAGATATTTAATACCCAATGATCCTCTCTCTATTAACTTTTTACACTGGAACCTGTAACCAAAGCTCTGCTCTCTTTTCTTAGCTGATGTTTTCTGTTTCTGTAAATGTGCCTTCTCCTTTTGCCTGCATCTTTGAGATTAAGGGTCAAAAATGTATCTGATCTATCAATTTTGGTTGAGTCAGTCAAATGATGACCTCCAGAAAAATGAGGAGGACAGTGGCAATTTGGTATTGTGAGTTGAGTTCCCTTAAGGGAAGGTTCCTAGATGGCTAGGCCAAATCAGTAAGTGAAGTGAGCCTATCTACCCATTGCCAGGAGAAAGGCTCAGAGGATTGTAACGATCTGACCTTGATGAGTAATCTTGCAATTATTGTTTGGCAATCTTTTCAAAAGTTGTAAGACCACAGTATGACTAGCTGTATGTATCTGATCGAGAGAAGCAGGTTACTTTTCTACTCTTAAGTGAAGGAAGTTCGAAAGTTCATGAGAAAAAATGGAACTTTACTTGTAACTTTTTGAAGCACCTTCAGATACTCATTTGGCAGCCAGCAAACCTGATGCCAATTTGACGATTACGAGTGTAGGCGGGGAAGGGGAGGTGTCTAGCCTGTCCATCTGGAGATAGCCAATGAGACCTCTGTGTGGGCATGGCTTTCTCCTCTGAGAATTCTGGGAAATCTGGTAATTCCTTCTTGGAGGCAAGAGACAGTTTCTCTCTACTCACTCCCTGGAAGACATTGCAGCTGACAAGACACATGGCAGCATGCTGATAGACCCTGAGCCCTGGAAACTGGAGAAGCCACAGGGGAGACCCCTTCCAGTGCTGAGATGCTTCTCCCACCATTGGATACACAAGACTGCACCCACTGGCCTGTGATTGTCGTGGTGCCATTGCATGTGCTTTGTGAGTCCGAAGAGGACGTATGGATTGCCATCGGACATGTGAGCTAGTATCAGACTTACGGACTGGACTGGGCTGGGATGTTTTTTTGATATGCAGTTGTTCTTGTATATAAACCTCTCCCTTATATTCATATGCATGTTTCTGAATTTGTTCTCTCTTCTACCCGGACTAACACACTCATTTACTGGTTTTCTAAATATGGACCAAATATTTTCAATGCCTTGATGTACACTATTTAACCTGTGCATATTCATGTGAACTCAGGGAAGTCAACTTCTTGGATGGTTGCAAGACACAGCTGGAAACAAAAATAAGTAAACTTTTATCAAAGTGTGGTTAATTGCCCACTTCTTATCACCCTACAATGACGAAGACCTATGTTTACCAAGACTGTTCAAAAGATGGAAGTTCGCAGTCAAGTCAGTAATTACTTATGAGAACATGGAACCTGTTGCGTAACAGGTACCATGTAGTTTCACAGTGTAATAATGATGACATTAAAATTTTTCACAAGTAAATTAAAATGCAATGATACATGACTCTAAGATGCCAAGAAAGCTTAGTAGAAAGAATTAATTTAAGTGGACCTATGGGCCTGGACAGCTCCCAGAGAGTTCTGTTTTTAAGAATGAGTAAGACTGTTGGATGTATTAGTCAGTGATGATTTCTGCTGTGACTAACTGGGTACCCACATGGCTCATTACTCTCTAATTCCAGTCAACTAACTGCTCAAATGACCAACTCTCCACCTTCCTATAGAAACTAAATAAATTAGCCTTTCGTTATTTTGTCCTGATATCTTCATTTAGTTTTATTCATAATAATTACCACCATTTAGCATATTTTATCTACAAGGGAACTTTAAGGAGTTCTTGGGAAAATGGAATTAAGAAACAATGGAGTTTTTCCATTAACTGTGTGTGTGTAATGTGTTATTATAAGTCTGTTGAGGATATGTTTTCTCTGACTTCATTCATGTCCATAAGAGGGTTGTGTGTTTGGTTTACGGCTGTCTTCCAAGCATCAAGAACAATGTTTAAACAATTTGATATATTTTTGAAGAAGGGAGATTGGTTCAACTATGGTTTTAACAATTAAGATATTATTTGCTGTGTCACAAAATAAAAAGACTATAGAGAAGGTAGCTTCAGGCTAGTCACAAAAGTATTCATATTGTCATTTGAGATGTAGGCATCTTCTGTTTTCTTTCATCTATCATCAGAGTCATTGGTGTTCCTTGTTTAAAAACTATACTCACGACAGTCTGTAAATTCAAGGTTGTCCATTGGCCTTCCTGGGCTTCTTTTAATTTTCTTCAGTTGTAACTTCACTCTGAAAGGATTACGGTATGCCTGGCCAAAGCCATGATATTTTTAATAGTCTAAAATGCATGCAAGTTACAAAATGTAATAAAAATTAGAGAATTGATGGCATTGAATTTTGGTGTTGACAAAAAATGTTGAATACAGCAAGTTCTTGAGTTATAAACATCTCACATATCCTTTAATATTATATAAATTTGCCCTAGTTTTGAAACAATAGAACCAACACCTATTTGTATTTATTCATTTCAGTCACTTTCACTTACTGTGCATGCAGTTTTCATATTGAAAAAGTCTGAGCCTTTTCTTGCACTCAACTAACACTAAGAATTGGAGGCAGCTTTCCCAACTCACTTGCAGATTTCATTTAAAAACTGACAGACACAGTAAAAGATCTTATTTGGAACCCATGGACTGCAAGAACATATTCAAATTTTCCCTGGAAGAAGTACAATTAGATTGCTCTTTAGGCTGAAGGGTGGTAAATCTTGGTCTCACATATTTTGAAAGTGGTATCAGGAAGGACCAGCTCCTGGAGAAGGACGTCACACTTGTTAAAAAGGTGGTTAAGTAGTGTGGAATTGGTTCCAACTCATTGTGGCAATAGAGTAGAATGAAACACTGACCTAGCCCTGCTCTAGTCTCTCAGCTGTTCCTATTTTGAGTCCACTGTTGCAGTCACTGTGCCAATCCATTTCCTTGAAAGTCTTCCCCTTGTTGATAATCCTTGACTTTATTAAGCATGGTGTCCTTCTCTAGGAATAGGTCTCTCTGCATAAAGTGTCCAAAGCTTGTGAGATCAAGTCTCACCATCCTTTCTAAGGATCATACTGGCTCTACTTCTTCCTCGACAGATTTGTATCCTTATGAGGGATAGAAGGGGGGCTTGACAAATTTGTGGGAAAAATGTAATTAAAAGATAATATGTTTTTCCCACTAAATTTTTTGAAGTCCCTTCACATATATCCACTAGCACTTTACTTTAATTGTATTCATCCTTCTTTGGTTTTCCTTAATTGTCCAACATTGACATTCATATGAGGCCATTGAAAATGGTGTGGGCACCAAGTCACAGATGCATCTTGGTCTTCAAGGTATCACCTCGGTTCTTTAATAGTCTTTGCAACCAGATTTGACCAATGCAGTACATTGGATTTCTTGACCGGTGTGTCCATGGATGTTGATTGTGGATACAAATAAAATGTAATCCTTGATAACTTCAGTCATTTTTTCCTTTATCATAAAGTTGCTTATTGGTCAAGGGCTCCTGTTTCTGTTGAGTAACCCATACTGAAGGCTATAATCTTTAGGAAGTCCTCTGCCTTGTTTACTTTAAGCAAGCAATATTGTATTATCTGCATATTATAGGCCACTAATTAATGCTCCTCCCATAATGGAGCCAAATTCTTATATTGTCAAGCTTCTTAAAATTTCCCCTCAACACACAGATTGAATATATATGGTAAAAGGATACAGCTTTTTTGTTGTTTTTCAAGCTGAGATTTATTGCATACAGTTTTGAGCAGCATTTAAGTTTTGATGTGCACCTTTACTGATTTAAAGCTATGTAGTTTCCCACTGTTTTGTACGAATGGCTGCCTCAGTCTATGTACAGGTTTGGCATGAGCACAATTAGGTGTTCTGAAGCTCCCATTTTTTGCACTGTTAGTCATGATTTGTTATGAACCATATGCACAAGTATAAAGACATTAGTGTCTAAAATGCAAGGAAGCATCTTCCTGGTATTCTCTACTCTTAGTCAAGATGCATTTGGTATCAACCATGATCTCCTTATTTCATGTCCTTTTCACAATACATAAATAAACGTACTGTGTCAAGCACCCTCACATGTCCACTTCTATTATCGTTCTCCAATCGTCCGCCTTTTCCCTTGAGCCCCTAGTGTCAGCTTTTCCATCCCTTCCTCACTTCCCCTGCTCTCTCCTCCCCACCAACCCTCAATACTTTACACATTATTATTGTTCTGTCATTTCTTACACTGTCCGACCTCTCCCTCAACCCACTCCTTTGATGTCTGTTCTTCAAATAGGAGCTTATGTGTATATCCTTGCAATTGGTTCTGCCTCTCTACCCCACCTTCTCTCTACCCTTCCAGTATCTCCAATCTAACCATTGGCCTGAAGGAGCTCCTCCATCTTGGTTTCCCATATCTCCAGCTCCCCTCTATGCTAGTGGGGACTAGATGGACTAGATGAACTTCTCCAGTCCATCTGGACTTGTAAGGTAGAGTTGGGACCATGATGGTTGGGGTGGGGGGGGGGGG